>OY998143.1:15102550-15253947 GCA_963921925.1 Sphagnum tenellum | reverse complement strand
CCCCTCCCTCCCTGCCCTTGTCAAGAAAAAAGAAAAAAAAACCTTAAGTAGTAATTAGTTTAGTCATAAGCTGGGTTAGTTAGTGTACTTAAACATATTTAATTTTAGAGAGGAATCGTTTTAAAGTGTGAAAACGATTTTTAATTATTTCTTTTTTAAAGGATGTAAAAATAATAATAAT
Source organism: Sphagnum tenellum (assembly GCA_963921925.1). NCBI lineage: Eukaryota > Viridiplantae > Streptophyta > Sphagnopsida > Sphagnales > Sphagnaceae > Sphagnum > Sphagnum tenellum. The sequence continues at coordinate 15,253,766 of OY998143.1, read as the reverse complement.
AATTTAAATCACTTTTGTTAATTTGAGATTTCATTGTAACCAACCAAAAACAAATTGAAAAGTTTATTTCACTACACTTAATTATGGATTCAATAATTACATAATTTACATTGCACAATATTTTCACATGCTAGAACCTACCCCCAATAAAATTAAATTAAATTAAATTAAATTAAATTAAAATTCAGTAATTGCCTTTGTTTCTGTCCCCTACCCCTTCTTCCTCATGGGGCCTTGTCAAGAAAAAAAAATTAATTGAGATTTTCACACCTTAGAAGTTGGAAGCTCAAACAAAATTTTAGGAATTGCCCTAGACTTTGCCCCTGCCCCCCCACCCTCACCTAGACCTTCCTCTTGGGGCCTTGTTAAGGGGGGAAAGCATTAAAATTTTGGTTTGGTTTTAGAGGATTTTTTTTTAAGATTCAATGTCTTTGAATTGCCGAATATTTGAGTTTCCATAATTCTTCTTCTTTTGCCTTAATAAGATACTTTTTAAAAAATGTAAATGGCAAGGCCACATTGTGTGACACACCCCCTTGTTTTTAATCTTTTCTTTTCCCTTTTTTTTTTTTTTCCTTCCTCCCTAATTTTGTGATTATTTAAACTAACAAAAATCACATTTTCTCAAACTTTGTGTGACAAACCCCCCTTGTTAATGATCTGCCTAATTGATTAATTAATTGGTCTAGGTGTTGAGCTATTACTATTTTTCCAATTTTTGGGAAATTAATCTAAAAGGTTTTTACGCATTCCCATAACAAGGTCTCTAAGTACTCATCTTGTAAAGCTAGTTATGGAGGAGATAAGGAAATCATGTTGTCCACCAAATTTTTTAAGTCCATTATTTATTTGACACCTATTGTTTTATATTAATGGGGTTGGTTCTTCTAATCTATGTTTAAATATCTTGTTATTGAGAATATCCTTGAGCTTGTAAAACAAGACTTTGTACATACATTAAGACTATTCATTTATTTATTTATTTATTTCAAACTTATGTAGTTAGTTAGTTGTAAAATTGTATGATTGTTGTTGTCAAATAAGAATCACAAATTGAAGTAGTTTTTTTATCAACCTTCCCATTCTTTATTTTATTTTAAATTCTTTATAAAAAAAACCCCTAAAATCTTTGGGTAGATTACATGCACCTTTTTTTTCTGAAAATACATTTATGGGCAACAATGAGAAGCCATTTTCACATAATATTTTTCACCATTTTTCACCATTTTTACACTTATGAGATAACTTTTGTAAAAAAGAGGCAAGAAAAGGTTGAAGACAACTTCTCTTGAAGGCCAACTTGCAATTGAGAGGTAATTGGTTCATAAAGGCGATGGAAGTCGGTATATAAGCTTCACACATATAAACAAATATAAATGACTTAATCATTTTCATCCATTTGTAGTTTCATCCATGTGATATTATAATTCACCTGTGTGTCAATTGTATCCGTATGTGTTCTACCCCCTCATCATCAATATTTCTTTCATTTTTTGGCCAAAGTTCATCCATATAGGTAATTTATTTCATCCACATGGTCAATTGGTAATTTGTATGATCAATTTGATCCACAAACATAGTTTTATCTATCATCAATTCTATTCATGTAATCAATTACAAATGTGATAAATTTCATCCATGAACATAATTTTATTCATGCATAAATACAATCTTTTGGTAATATCTGTTGGAAAATTCCAATTAATAAAGATGTAAAATGCACGATGTTCATACCATGATATTTGCATTTGTTTATTGGGTTTTCAAACATAATTGCAATTCACATTGAACTACATAATTGGAGGTTGGAACATGAATGATGTTTTTGGAAACAATGCAATAAAATTATCACATTCCAAGGAAATAATTTGTGAAGTTGCCATACCTATTTAGACAATATGTTCTTGGAGGTCGCCACAACGGTTATATAACAAGATCAAATACCCACCCAACACTAGTTATGACTCCATGTTAATAATGTCAATAACACTAAAACTCTTGTTAAGGGTTGAGCTTGTAGACATTTTGGGAGGTTTTCAGTCACCAGAGAAGTGAGGGGGGAAAAACAAAAGAGTAAAAATTCGCTGTATTTTGTATTTTTGGTTTTCATTGTGTAGCCAAATATAGAAGAATGTTTAAATATTTGTAATTGATTTCTAGTTTATAATAGCCAAAATTGGCTAAATGTTCCTAGGGGACTATTGTCACTCTAATGCCTATGTATCACTTCAATGGCCCTTTCCCCCAACAAGCCACGAGAATGGATTGTTGACAACCAAATTTCTAAAGAGTTTTTCTTTCTTTCTGCAATGCCTCAAAGTGTTGATTATAGACCCAAACATGTGTGTGTCTGGGCAGCACCAGATACATCTTTTTTGCCCAAATCAGTGTTTTTGCGTCGGCAAAAATTTGCCAAATTTTGACCTGAAAATTATGATTTCAAGCTATACAAAGGATTTTTCATTGAAAAAATTGCCCAAAATTTTCAGATTTTTTGAAGAAAAAAATCCCAAATTGCCAGATTTTTCTCATAACCTCCAGAAAATAGCCAAGAATATAAAAGGAGGAATTCTGTTTTTTTCTTGACTTTCGTATCTAGGATGTAGCCAAATTTGGCTAAATTGTTTTATGGATGATTGTCACTTTGGCTACATCACAAATTAATCATTAAAAAACACCCTGGCTGCCCATAGACATAGCCATTTGCATTTTCGTTGTGAAATCAAATATGGAACAAATTGAATCTTTTTATTTCCCTTTTTTTGGGGGCTGCCCATAGTCATAGCCATTTGCATTTTCATTATGAAATCATATATGGAACAAATTGATTCTATTTTCTTTTTTTTTCCTTTTTTTGGGGGGCTGCCCATAGTTGTAGCCATTTGCATTTTCATTGTGAAATCAAATATGGAACACAAATTGATTCATTTTGTAGGCCTTGAATACGGCCCTACCCAAGACCCACCCACTACACTACCTTGCTTCAAAAGCTAAAGCAAAATGAACTACAACCCACCACCATTGAAGAGAAAAACTAAAGAAGGAATGATATTACCCAATTGACAATCAACTTCAGCTAAAAGGATTATTATGAACCCCAATTCTCACTTCCTTAATGGAAGCAAATCAATTGGTGGACACATAAGCCATGAAAAAAACTAACTTCCTTGGTAAACACATGAACATGTTAATCCTAGGTATGGATTTATCCCCTGCCACCCACTCACCCCTTTGATTTCTTTCATATTTATCATTGATTCATTCAATATTTTTTTTAAATAAATTTTCATTTTCATTTAACAAATGATCATCATTGCAAAACTATTCATGGATGTCCTTAACATCTCATATGCATAAAATTGAAGAAAAACACACCCTATACATAACAATTGGAGTTCTACAATATAAGGATGTGTTTAGCAACCTAGCACGATACCATCTAGCATGTTTCCTAATGGAATCCAACAACATCAGAAACATTTTTCATATATCATTTGACCGAACTTTTGACCAAGCCAAACAATTGTTGCAAAACATAGAAATCACAAGCATGAAACTTGTACATATCACCAAAAACATGAACTCCTCGAGTACCAACACCAAAGACATTCAAAGTTTCAAAATATTTAGCTTGAGTGCGAAAATCTTGGTTGGTACCATTAGGAACCACCATACCAAAATTATAAGAAAGTTGGACCTAATTTAAGAATAAAATTTTATTTATTTATACATTGGTTTATTTGATTGGATTAGGTGAGCTATGTTTTCCCCACCTATGTACACACTCATGAAAAATAATGAGTACCTAAAAACTTATAATGTGCATTAACATTTTGATTTTTGAACCCTTCCAACCCCAATTTTTGACTTTTTTTTTAAAGTGTCCTTACACATACACATTAAATAGTTTTTCTTTTTTATTTATTACATGCACATGGGGATGATCCAAACTAGTCATTAAAATAAGAAAAGATGAAAATAGTTATAATTTGTGTTCTTAACATCAATGATTCTTTATGATCTTGAATTTCAAAAATGCATAACTAATGAAAATTGATTCAATCAATCATTTATAAACGACATCAAGTAGGTTGGCATATTAAGTAACATCCAAAAAGTATATTAAAAAATAGATTCCTTTAGTGTCCCTGATTTTTTTTTAAACCTTGTGTTACATTTCTGAAATGTTTTCCTTATACATTCATTTTCTACATCAAAACACATTTTCTTGTAAATTTAATTAAATTTTTGAATTCTGCATGACTTGGATAACCTTTTGATAAATAATTTGGAATGAAAAACTTTTTTTATGTGAGTCCTATGTTGTCCTAAAGTTGGATGGGTCTCAAAAATTTGGGGTGTGACATTCCTAGTGGTACTCCCCAAGAATAAATTTGTTCTTGACATTGAAAATAGTAGGGCCAAAGATAAAATCATGAATGTTGCCAATGAAACAACAACACCGCATCTACAATGTCACATGCATATTCATGAACTAAAATCTATGTTGTTGAACATTGAAATTAGACTTTGCACGTGTTTTGACCATCCATTCACCAATGTGCATGTTTAATCATAATCATATTTTGTGATATACATGTGGTTTTTTCCTCATATTAGTTCATGTTTTACATGTTACAATATATTACATCCTTAACCATTGGTTTTAGCAATTAAAATCATTTAGGATTTATAAACCAAACAAACATTTCTAAATGCTCTTGTAATCTTAAATCAACACAATTGATTATAAATTAATTAAATGCCAAATCAATAAAAAGTTGGATATTTGCATTGTTCAATTTGAAAAACTAAAAATACAAACAATGTTACAAGAATAAAAATTTGAAAGGTGCAAAAAAGGAGAAGGAAAAAGAAAGGGGGAGGGCAAGTCCCCATAAACATTGTTAGATATATGTAAATCATGGTATCTTTTTTAGATACAATAAACAATTTACTATTGTGATTATGTTTTACAAATTGGATGCAAAACATTATCATATTACATAAAACCCCCAGCTATTTAAGTGGAAATAGTACAAACAAATTTGTGGAATAAATTGACAATTGAAATAATATATTGTTGATCAAAAATTGGATTATATATTTTTGAGTAACATGTTCTCGAATGAATTTTAATAATATTCTAAAAGTATTCATAATTCCAATTATATTATGCACGCATATATGTAGATAATAAATTTTAAATAATAACAACAATATTGGTTATTTATATCCCAAGTTGTACATATTATCAACACCTAGCACATTCAAACATATGGAAAATTTTCACTTAAAACATTACATTGGATCATTGATTCATTATGGATGAATTGTGTTTTCTTTTCACCAAAGGACTTTGTTCAATTTTTTCTATCCACTTTCCATCCATATATAGGGTTCAAAGGAGGAGGTGGTTGAATTGGGGGGATGGAGGGTTTTAGGGTTGCAATATCTTCTTACACAACTTTAAAAGATGTTGAAAAGTTGGGACTTTTAGAATTCTTGCAAAAGGGAAGGAGGCTTGGCCTTTTTTTATTCTACTTATATTCCTTTCACACATTCCCAACCCAAAGTGGCAATGCATTTTTTTGTAAATTTGAGTTTTAATTCTAAGTTTTGAATTGTTATCCCAACCAAGAAAATTCATATTTTTTTGTGAAATGATTCGAGAACTATTGTGGACCGACATTATGAAATATTTGAATCACCTTGAACAAGATGTTGTAAAGACATTGTTAGTGAAGGACTTGATTGATGAGAATGAGGTATTGTTTCAAGAGGCAATTACTTTGGAAGATATTGTGAAAACAATTGAAAATAAAATGCAACAACAAATTGATAAACAACAAAAGATTTGGGATTCACCTTCACGTTCAGTGTTGGAACATGACATCTATATTTTGTTACAAAGATTCCAAGATTGTGAATTTCTTTCTTGTTCTCCCAATTCCCTAGAAAATACACCACCTTCAAAAGTTAATCTTAATCTTGACACATTGAACAATGTTGTTTGTGACAATAAAATATTTGACATCACAAAAACTATAGAGAACTATTGAGATGTGAATGATATCATTTCAAAGCCATTACATGACATAGGTCAACAACAAGATGAATGTCACCAATTTATTCCAAAACATCTAGACAAGGGTGGTGAAAATGCACCTTGGCCTAAGCAACAATCTTTTAAAAGAGTCACAACTAGGTCAATTCCAATGCCTTTAGCACAATTGTATTTGTTAAATAACAATGAAGGAGAAAATCCTAGAAACCTCAATTCCAACAACTACAAATATCATCAAATATTGCAATATGTACTTTATAGAAAGAAATTTCAAAATTTGGGAGAAACAAAAATCATTTCCAAGCTTGGTCAAATTCAAAAATTCACAAATCAATAATCAAATGACAAAAGATTCATCAAATTCATCATTGGACACAACTTTTGATCCAAAAAAGGTCGTGCAAACAATGGCCCTTGAATTGAATTTGATCGATATTTATAAAATTGCAAAAACGTTGTGCACTCTTCTTGCCAATGAACATGTAAAGTTTCACTCATTTTGCGAAGGAACTCTTTTTCATCTTCCCAATGTATTGTTCAACCTTCCATTTACATGGTCAACAATTATATCACCTAGGATGTTATGGTTACAAACTTGGCTTTCCCTAACACAATTTTTTATAATGTAATTGGAATAAAGGTTTCAAACTGTCTAATAAATGCATAATAAAATTGGTTATCGTGGTTTATGAGGATTTTGCACTTGTTTCACAAATTCTTTCATAGATGATTTTGAATATATAATCTTATGAATTTGTTAACAATTTGGCAAATCTATATTTGTTTATGCAAAATTTGAAGGTCATGGTCACAAAATGGAAACCTATAACATTATTTGATCCCAATTGGTTGGAGTAATTGACATATTATTTAATGTAATTGAATCATTTGGACAACATTGGCCCCTTAATATGAAACTAAAATTAATCCTAACCTTTGTTGGTGTTGTGTTTTGTTGATGGGCATGTTATAGGATGTTTTGCTTGCAAGTGTGGAAACCTTACAAGAAGCCCTTGAAGAAATAATAGATTTGTATTCAGAGGTGAATGTAATTTTAAAACAAAAACTCAAGTGGTGGAATAGGGAGTTGAATGTACTAATAATCACAAATGAAATATCAATTCAATGTTTTTCTAAACTGTGCCCCTTCCTTACAACATATGGGACTAATTAGTTTTTATAAGTTTTGATTTTCCAATATGCAGCTCAAATCAACGCCTCCATCTATTGTTGACATGAAAGATTATGGACACAAAGTCAAAAAGGAGTTACAAAATCAACAACGCAACTTGATTGTTATGACTCCAAATTCAAAATTAACTAACATCAACCCATCATTGTTACAATTAAGGAACCCTACATGTCAACCATCACAACTAGTTTTTGAATTAAATGTTTTGAATAGACCCATTAATGTATTTCCACAAACTATGTTTTCAAAAACACAAAATTTGGGTAATGCATCTAATTTAGGGTTCATAAAATCACATCACAACTTTATGCATATGATTTCTCCCATTGAAAATCAAGTGAAAAGTAAACGTGAATGTACATATCCAAAATCTAATTTAATGAAGACCAAACCTATGCCAAGAAATTTGAATCTACAAGCAATGAGAAGCCATAAATTATTGGATTCATCACCATAGGTGTTTCTACACTTCTCTTTTAAGCAACTTATTTTTAGTTTTAAAAATTAATATAAGGGAAACATAATTGGGTTTATCAATAAACAATTGAGAAAGAGCATGTATGAAAATCATCACTTTTTGCAATATTGTTAGTTTTTGGACTAAATTACTGCTTGTTTGTTAATAATAATACATAATGTCAAATGAATGGCAAATGCCAAGGAACAAAATCTTATAGATTGAAGAACAATAGGTAATGGTTTTGGTTAATTAAAAATGTTGGTAAATCAAGGGAAACATATTTTATCCAAGCTTTTCATGTTTTTTTACATTGACTTCACCTTGAAAATGCATCAACAAATTCCATTGTTGATGTGGTAATAATTTTTTTGTCTTTTTTTTTCCTTATTGTAAAGTATTGTTTAAATCTTTCATCTATGATTCGTTTGACAATCACTTGAAAATGTGGTTAATCTAGATTATAGAATATGTAATTGAATCAAGTCATTGCACGAGAAGTTTTTTTTGCAACATCAAGTACATGTGATAGGAGGTTGATCATGGAATTTTGTTTAATTGTTTAGATTTTTAAATTGGCATGAAGGAGTTGAAATACCTTTGGATTTTTTGAATTGTGAAAGTGGAGCTAAAATGTTGCCAAGAAGCCAAGCCATAATGTACCAAATAAATTTTCTTTGCTCCAAAAAAAATCTTAACCTACATTATAAGGATTGCAACTTCCAATAAAGGTAAATGTAAATTTTCATCTCTTTTACCTCTTGAGCTTATTTCATCTTCATTACATGATAAAGATTGTTTTATACTGCCTTCAAAACTTTAAAAAATGGAAAAGGTACATGATATGTTTGCAATGATTATTATGTTTAATCAAAACACAAGGAGTGGAGTATTATCAATAAGCTAGTAGATTTCTATTTTGAACATAAGGAATAGGATGTTTAATTCCAGTTCCAAAATCCAATGTCATACCTAACCTATCACTTATTCTTCCCTTCATATTTTTCATATTTGTCGTTCTCATGAACTTAAATTACATTCCAATTAATTGTAAAAATGTAGAAAAAAGCTCACATTTTGTTTCTAACCAAAGTTGATTATTCTTGTATGTAATTTCAAATTGAAGATGTAGATATGTAGTGAGCAAATCCCTTATGTGATTGCCTCATAATGAAACAAATTGACACCGTTATGCTCGAACATGATCATTGACAAATGAGTTCATGATGCATGTGACAAAAGCTATAGTAGAACATCAATTGAACTTTGTGGTCCAAGTATAAATTTTTTACTGCCATGTTTTCCATCTTTCTTTACAAGTTGACTAATGTAAAACAACCAACCAAGACACATGGAAATAATGTTGTTATCAATTGTCATGTTTTCCATCTTACTTTACATGTCAATTGATGAAAATTAACACTAAAAGCTTTTGCTTCATAAGGTAATTGCAAAATTACAAATGAAAACAACATGCAAAGTTCGTTGCCTAAAAAACTACTAAGCTACTGAAAATGCTTGAATGATTGTTTGAAGGTCTTACATTTGATGCCAAGATCTTGATCATATGAAACATGAACATTATACATTTTCCTGAAAAAAGTTGGAACACCTAGTTGTGCAAATGATGAAAACACAAATGTAGGGAATATAATCAATTGCCATACCAAGAAAGCAACAATGTCCTTTCATTATCATTGTGATTCCAAGTTATCCAAGTAATTAGAGTGTCATGTTGATAAACAAACATTATGTCTTGTGTTTTTTTTTATCATGAATAACACATGAACCTTTGAAGGACCACCTGATCTTTTTTGAACCAACAAATTCTAGACATTTGACTAGAATTATTGAACTAAATTGCATTCATGTTGGCACTTTGTGAAGCATTATGTGACAAATACACCATTGCAACTATAAGTGCACCTGTTTTTACCTTTTACTTCCAAATACACCAACATTTTCCTTAAAAAGTCATCACCATGAACAATTTAAAAGGAACAAAAGGTTGGAGGGGGGTTGGAAACAAAACAAACTTGGACATATTAACATGTATATGTCATGTTTTAAGAAGGTTGTGAGTTGTTATTAAGAACTTTAGTACTTTGAAGAAAATCGAAAAAATAAGTCACGTTGTAAAGGGAGCTTATGTACCATTTGTAGAGGCATTTCCATTGGGTACAACCATGGTCACTAAAAAATATTGAATGACTTTACATCCCCTTGAATAACAAATAACATTTTCCCAAAGAGGATCCATTTTAAGAATGTGAAATCTCTTTAAATAAAACAAAACCACAAGCTTTACACACAAGGACATGTGGTCTAATGGTTAATATTTTTTTCGTTTGTAAGGAGGTCTTGAAATCAACTCTTATTTTGGGAGTATAAAATCAAGACCTTTAGACCCCTACATCCTTGCTTGATAAATGTAGTCGATTAGACCTTTCTATTTGACCCAAGTATCAACATTTATTTATTCTCAAATGAAGTTGGTTTTCACTTGGGTGAAAAACAATGGGGCGATCATTGATTAAAAAATCAACTTATATGTGATTTGTTGGTTTTCAATTATGAAAATTGGCTTAAAAGCCATGTTGTGTACGTGCCTCTTTTCATGATACCCACCCACCATTGGTCTAAACTAGTGTTGTGAGGGTATTTGGTCTACAATGTTAAAACCAAGGGTTGAGGTTCAGTTTATTGTGATTCAAACATGAGTTGGCACCATTTTATAAGAGCTAGCATCAAAACCAAATCATGGAACTAATCTTTTATTAGATTTGAACTTGAAACCTTCCCCATGGAAAAACATTTTTGAACACAAGGTTAGGTTCTTTAGGTAGGCAAATTTTACTTTTTTGAAAAGTTGATAAGTAAATTGAACTTTACATTTAAGTATTAATTTTAATTAATTGTTACATTCCATACATATATAGAACCTTGTTGGCTTTGTCTTGTAACATAGACATTGTGGGAACTCCTTTTGAACAAGTATAAGGGTGGACAATAGAAAGGTCGATTTAATGGATAAGGTTTGAGGTATAGGTGTAGGTTTTATCTTTTTTTAACTTGGGTAGGGTGAGGTGGAATGGGATGGGATAATGTATAGGTGGGAAATTAGGGAATGGGGATATGAAAGGTTGATTATCATAGTACCTAGGTTGGTTAGGCACTATTTAATTTTATTTTTAATTTGCCAAATCTTTAATTTCTACTCCTCTTCAAAGGGGTTTTTAAAGGTAGGGGTTGTGTTTTCTTTTTTTTTCCCCTTCTTCCAAGGAGTTGTTTCTTGGGTGGGGTGAAAGAAGGGTTTTTCTAGAGTTGAACTAAGTGAAATGAGGTGGAACAGGGGGTCTAGGGATTTTTTCCTCCAAATGGGTCATTTCTACATGTTTGGGGAGGGTTTTGGGTAGGTGGGGGTGGTACACAACATGTAAAACCCTCCCCAAATCTAAATCTATTGTGAAAACCTCACAATATATTACCTACAATATATTATGGGTAAACATTACCAACCATAATAAAACACCTTCCATTCAAGACTATAAACTCAAAGTGTGAACTAAAAATATTATTATTTAAAATTGTGAAAATTTCAAATTTGAAAGTGAAGCATTTTGTAATCAAAAATGAAAAATAAGAACTAGAGAGGAACCTTTCGCAACTCTATCATTTAATTCTATCCATTATATTATTGTGATTCTATCCACCTTAAACCTAACACTTAAGTAATTAGTCTTAACTAGTTGTGCACATTGGGAGGCCTTTCCAAGGGAATCGCTTGCATTCGCAAAGAACAAAACTTTGACTTATTTACACAATATGGATTCATTACATATTTACATTCATTTGTTAAGGTTAAAGGAAAGGCAATGAACATACAATCTTTAAATAGTGTGAAACTAAGTTTGAATTTTTCAATATCACAATGATCTTCAAGAGGGCCCAAAAATAAATCACGTGTTAATAAAAAATTACGAAAAATTTATTTTCAAAGTCCTTCCTTATAAAGCTAACACATTTTTAACCATTGACCTTGAATTCATAATAATGAAAGCATTTCCATTGCATCTTTTTATAAAATTACATGTAAGACATTTTTTTTAGGAAAAAGGCTCTCATGCCAAAGCTACTTGTTTTTATTTGTTGTAAAACCTTGTACCCACACAATATTTAACTTTTGAACATGAGTAATGTGTATATGATTTAAATCCAAAATTTTGACCAAGCTAAAAAATTCTTGAATTTGAAAAAATGTGTTAAAATCAAAATCAAATGATTTAGAAATTGAAAAAACCAAGTTCAAACCCCCACTTGGAAAACGTCCAAATAAATTTAAAATGTCAAACTTAGGACTAAAGGTTTTTTTAAAAGGGAGAAATGCATAACATTGGTCTAAACATGATTGAATTTACTTAGTACACCCCTATTTGTTGAGAGCTTTCTAACAATACCAATAACACAACCCATTTGTCATTGAAGGCTTTCCTATAACACATAAAAAATTAATATAATTTATTTAATGTATGTGGTGGGTGTCTTAAATTGTGGAGTTGAAACCTTATAAGCATGTCTTATACGGATCCCCCTCTTCCACCCCAACCCCTACAAAAAGCTCCTACCAATTGAAAATGTACCTATTTTTTATGTTGGGAAGTCCCTTCACATGGGCACTTTCTCAGGTCAAAGTCACAATATCAAAATTCATCATTTCAACATGGGAACATGGTAAAGGGACTTTTGTATACCATGTTAGGTGTGTTAGTTAAGCTACTTGGTTAGGTGCTAATTAATTAGGGATAAACTAGGTTAACTTAGTTTGGTTTTCTAATCTTGAATTGGTTCAAATGTGAATAAGGTTTAAGTTATTCTATGAATGGGATATAATCCTAAATTGTATGATCTCAAATTTTTGTGTCGTGGAAGTATTGGCTTAAAATTATAGTTTTCATTGCATGTGAGTGACAATTTTGAATCATCGAAAGTGTAGTTAGTCACTTGTTGTAGTTGTTGGGGATTTGAACCCCAATAGGGCTTGGTTAACTTAGAGCTATATCGAAGAAGTCAACAAAGTTGTTGGAAAAATAACCCCATGTTTTTGTCATTGGCCTCCTTTTTTCTTTTCTTTTTTTTCTTTTTCATTCTTCCTCTCCCCTTCTCTTTCTATGTACACATGTATGTATATATACGTACATGTGTATATATATTTGCACACACATATATTTATGGGTGTGTATTTATCTACATGTACATATGCATAATTTACACATGTGTATACATGCCCAAGTTTCCCAATCTTTTGTTACCTTATGGGGTCCACATGGTCTAAGAAGGAAAATGTATGGGTTGGTACAACCTACATATACCAACATATTATGGATGAAAATTTTAAAATTTTGTTTCCTAAAATAAGTTCTTTATTTTACTCCAAGGAATAAACATAAAACTTCATACATTTTCATCTTTTGAATAAAGTCCTAATCACTAATCAATGGACTAGGGGAAGAAAAAAAACATTGTACATACAAGGGTAGGTTTAAATTGGTAATATTAAAGGTCACAAATTGTTTAAAATATCGATCACCATGTAAAGGACCAAGGACAAATAAGAAGCCAAAAGTAAAATTGGACACACATGAGTTGGTCCAAATTGGTGATATTAAAGGCCACATTTTGTTGAAGTATCAATCAACATATATGGGACCAAGGATAAACATGAAGCCAAAAATAACATTGGACATATAAAGGTTGGTCCTAATTACAACTGTTAAATTCCATGCTTTGGAATATTGGTCACCATTTAAGGGACTAATGACCAAAAGGCCATATGGTTACAAGCTTATGGATTCTAATATGGTATCCAACCAAGCCTTTTATTGCATTAGTCACAAAATGGGTACTAATGAATGGAAAACATAAGGTGTTATCTTTGAAAAGGTGTCCATGCCACATGACCAAAAAATTGTGGATTCTATAAGAGTTTCAATGTAAACTCCATGAGAAGTTACAAAATACTTGTGCATAAATGTGTAGGTTGGTCATGATGACACAAGACATGATGGAAGTTGTCGTAACCTTAACCTTGGGCTCACGACCAAAGCAAAGGTTTACAAGGTTGCGGGCCAAGAGGAAGCTCAGGAGTGAAGGAAAGTGTGAGGGAATGAACCCTCACACTCCTAAGGGAGCTTCCACTTTGGGAGTTTGGAGTCTCGGTGAACTCCCAAATTTTCATCAAGCGATTGCAGGGTTCAAAACCTAATGGATTGAATATTTCTTTATATCATTGAAAAGCTATTGAAATGAAGATGTTTAAAATGGGCTCGCATGACCCATTTGGACACTGAAAACACAAGTTATGACCAAAAGAAATGCTAATTTGACTCCTGACCACTAAAAGTTGGGAATCAACCAAATTTCCTTGTGTGCATGTGGCATGCAACATACCATTGAAAAGTTTTCAACGACAGCTAATGTTAATCACAATTACAACATGCATTAATGCATCAAATAAGAACCGGTAGCCTTTAGACTAGTTCAATAGATACTATTTGACAACAAATGAAAGTTTTTTGGACAACATAGGCAATTGCCCAAGTTAATCGAAATGGCACTCTTGTTTATAGGTGGAGAAATTGACAACAATAACAAATGTCATTGGTGTGGCATATTTAAGGGTTTCATGTAAGATGATACCTTACTAGCAAATCAAGTATTCACAATGTTTTTAGTTTTCAAAGTAGTGGGCTAACCACAATGTAGGCTTCTCCCACTCTTGTTTACCCTTATTAGATTTTTTAATCCAAGTAATGATTTTCTATAAAGTAGCTTGTGCATCTTTCAAAGACATTTTTTTCATGCCCACACATATTTTAATGACTTGGTATCATTGGTTACATGTTGATAAGCCTTTGACAACACATGGCCAAAATGTCATCCTACAAAAGGTTTCACAAATTGCAAGGGGGCACAAATAACCATATAAGACAATTTTGTAGCAAGGGTGTCAGTATTTGAGCTTTCATCCTCTACATATGTTATAGGTTTATTTATTAATTGGAATTATGTAAAGAGTGGTTTCACAATTTTTGTTGGGGTTCATTTAGTTGTGTTATGTCCTTCAAACAAACCTATATTTAGTCACATGTCTTGAAGATGTCTTGGCATCCACCTTTCATCCAAAAAAATAATAATCAAGGTCAAGGTGTCAAACCCTAACCTAAACATCCACAATTCAAACGTAATTGTGGTAGTAACATAACTATTTAAAATAGGCAACACATATGTTTTAATTTGTTGGGATGTGTTTTTTCACTAATTATTTGTGTGTAGGAAAACATACCTTCAAGTCCTTGCCACTATGAGAAAATCATGTATTTACAATTATTGTTTATAACTAATTTCTTAGTTGTAAATGACAAGTTGTAGGTGATGAACATTATAAATGACATACCATATTTCATACTTTATTATATGGGTTCATCCATAGTTGCATGGTATATGGTGGTTCTTGTTGCAATTATTATACAACTATATTGGTACTTAAATGAAACTACTTACTTCCCATGGGAAGACAAACAATATGGGATAAACATTTTAATCGTAACTAGATTGCAACTTATTCGCAACTACTACCTTGCTACCTACCTACTTAACTATTATCTAGTTTAATGTTAACTTAACTTATTACCTATTAATTAACCCAACTTATTAATTATTGTGCTTATGTGGCACCTAGGTTAAGCTTAAGGTTAAACAAAATGACACATAGACCTAAACCACCTAGGCCATCACTAGTAGGAAATGGCCATTTTATAATTGGTCGTTGTGATTAGTTTTAGTTATAGGCGACATTTGCAATTGAAATTTTAATAGTCACGTTGGATAAGTCGCATGTAGCACTAGTTGCAAATGATAAGGAATTTTGGATGAAAGGAAAAGTCAATGAAATACACGCTCATCCTTTGACTGGCCATACATGTATGATTGTTTATGATTAGGATGCAACTTTTATAGTGAACAATGAGAATAAGTTATGTGTGGCCATGTGTTTCAAATTTTAATAATTTCAAATATTTTTAACATGAAAATGTAAGACAAAACACCTTATTTATATGGTTTTGAAAATGAGAATGAAAGCAAAAACATATTGGATAAAAATTTTAATTGCAATTAGTGTGCAACTAAACATTTTTGGTTACAAATTACTTATAACAAAAAAGTTTCTTCCATATTTTTATCTTCATTTTACATTTTGTAAATTACATAATTAGGTAGGTAATTGATTAATTAACGAATTGATTAATCAATTAATAAATTAATTAATAAACTAATAAAATTACTATTTAATTAATGAGTAAATTATAAACTAATTAAATATTCATAGTAATAATCATCAATAATTTTTAATTACATATTTATTTAATTATATTATTATTATTTTTTTAAAATTAGTAATTTTATTAGTTAAATAAATAATACTAAATATTAAACTTTATTTATACATTAACTATAATGATCTATCAATTAATTTAATTAAGTAATAATTGGCTACTATTGAAATAACTAGCTAATTATTAATAACTTGTTAAAGAATATTTTTAACAAAATAAATTATTATAATAAGTGAAATATTCATTAATTATCAATTATTAAATAAAAACTAGAAATATTAAGTACTAATTTTTAGTAATATAAAAATATAATTAATACCTAGCCTATGCTAACTATTTTATTTATAAAATAAATAATTATATTTCATCACTAATTATTATAGTAATTTTTATAAAATAATGAATATAAAATGTATTTCAGTAATTGATTATAGTCACTAAAACTGGAAAAAAACTATACATTATATTTTAATGTAGTAATATTTAATAATTTAATAGGCATATGGGTTTAAATTTCAGTAATTATATTATTATTGTTCCTATCATATTAATATCATGATCATGATCACTATCATCATTATGTAATAAAATAATATTACATAAAATTTTAATTAAAAATATGAAAATTGATTTTAAAATTATAATGTAATGAAATAAATATACAATATAATATAATAATTTTTTTTGTAATAATTTTAAGAAGTATAATGAGATAGGTTGGATAAACTTATAATATGGTTGTAATGTATTTAAAAATATTTTACATCAAATTTTAATATATTCAAAATATACAATTAATGTAACCATAATATCAAGGCCATTTATGTTCATAATAATGCTTGAATACACATATAATATGGTAATTTGTATACATTGAAATTACAGTTATAAATCTTAATACATTGTCCTAGGACTCCCAAATGGGAGTCCCGAAATTCCCATAGCTAAGACTCCCACAACTTTGGGGCCCATAACTTTGTGTGTAGACCTTCGATTGAGATGAGGTCTAAAGAAAAGTTATAGCCCTTGTTGGGAGCTTTCAAACAGTATGTGCCATGTCACCTACACCTAAGGAAATCGAAACGATTCTTGATTTTTAGTGGTTAGCAGTCAAATTGTCAATTTGACTTCCGACCTTTCTTTTAGCCATAACTTGTGTTTGAAGTGTCTAAATGGTCATGCAAGCCCATCTTAGACATTTTATGTTCCAAGAGCTTTCCAACGATATAAAAAACTTTTTAATCCAATGGGTTTTAACCCTTGTAATTGCTCTTTAAAAATTTAGGAACCCATCAAAACTCTAACTCCCAAAGTGAAAGCTCACTTGGGAGTGTGAAAGTTCATTCCCTCACATTCTCTTACACTACCATAAGCATGAAATGTGATTCCCGGGCTTTCTTCTTGGCTCGCGCCCTTGCAAGCCCTTACCTTAGTCACGAGCCCAAGGTTAGGGTTGTGACATTACAACTAATTTATGATTATTTTAGTTTTCATATTCCTTCCATGTGAACAACACTTTAATTAGTTTTCATTCAAGAAAATAAACTTATGTATCATTAATTGCAAATGTGACCGATTTAGTTGCAACCCTATGAATATACAAAGGTATATTTTGTGTATTTTAAAGGGTATAGTTGTGCTAGTCCCATGACCAAGCATAGAGTATACTACAAAGGGGAAGGTGGTGGTTTCCCCTAAGTCTTGGCCGTGGTGAGTCCTGGAAGTCTCTGTTTGCTTGTGGCTCATCCGTGCATCAAAGTGTTCCAACTACCACTATCTAACTTGTTGTTTGGTTTGTGTAAGTTCATGTGAGTGATTGAATTGCTTATCAATTGTCCTAGTCCCATCCAGAGCTCCAACATGCCCTTCTACCCTCGAAGTGCTACGAGCTACGGAGCGCACCCTAACTTTTTCTCTTTCCATTGTTCACCTTTGGATTCGGAGTTGAGTCCATCAAGGAGCTTGGGGGTGCTTCATGTAATGTAGTTGGAAATATGACCAACACAAGAAATAATTGCAAAAATGTGCAAATGTAGGTGCAAATGACAAATAATCACATGTAGTTACAAATATAGTGGTTACGTTTTGGCAATTTCTACTAGTGCATGTGGCTATTATGTGTAGATCACACATGTCACATGATACTTTGACCTTAAGCCTAACTAATGCTAATTGGGTCAAAAGGTGGTCAAAGGTGCGAGTAATTTCATTCATAGGCCCCACAATGTGCATATCATCTGTTACGGATGGAAAGATGCAGTTGGGGGCCCAACATTGGTTTTGAAGAAAAATAACGGCCAAAGCAAATAAAGGACTTCCTAGGGGGTCACCTTGCCTTGTGCTTGAAAATGGCTCAATAATGGTGACCCCCTCGACATGTCACCCATGCTAACAGTAAAGAAAAAAATGAGCACCATAAAACAAGTTGTTAAAGGGGATAATGTTCGCTAAAGGCCCCTTAGCATCACATAACTCTCTAAAAATAATAGTTTAAGAAATTTTATTAAAAACCTTTTCGATGTTGACCTGCATCATGGCCTAATTAAGGTGTAAATTGAGGAAGGTTCAAATGCCAAAAAGGATAGCTTCACAACCTCTAGGGGTCGATATTCCAAATTGATAAAGGGATAGGTGCTCCTGAAATGGCCCTTGAAGCTGAAGGAAAATGGAATGATTAATAAGTCGAAAAAACATTTTGCCTACAATAATAAGACAAAGACCATTAGTGTCATTTGCCATTGCTAACAATCTAATAGTCCCTAACATTAAGGCCATCTACTTAGGGATATCCCCATGAGCAATAATAACAACTTGGAATAATTTCAAAAACCTTGAAGATGGGTCCTTTTGTATGAAGCATCCTGAGAGATGCTCATATACCACCCCAAAAACCTTATCCAAAGACAAATGGGGAATAGTGGCTAAAGCTTGGGCAAACAGAGTCTTATCCAGGACAAAAATGTGTTCAAGTTGATACTGAAAAATAGGTGGAGGGATAAGGCTTGAAGGAAGGGGTTGTAGTTGGTGTAGCATAGTAACGATGTCTTTCAAAAGAATAGTTGGCGTCATGGGTTAAAAGGCTTTGGTAGAGCAATTGTACTCATTGGTTTTCCCTAAAATTAGACATTGACAAAAATGAGTGGTTGAAGAATCTTCCCATGAATGGTGAGAATGGGGTGGACATGATGCACGAAAACATTCCTTTCGAAGAAAAAACCAGTCGCCTGCCATAAACCTCTTGAGATTAGCAGAAACCTTTTGTTGACCTGGATGACCTCCTCGAGTATAGTGCAAACACTAATGTGGCAATATGAGAAAACGAAACCATGTTAATTCGTATGTTGGGTCTCAATCAATTTGATCAAGAGGTAAGCGAAAAGCTTGCTTGACTTCGTCTTGGATGGTTCGAAGGACCCTACAGAATAAATGAGGGCACGTGAAATGAAACCAAAATGGAACTAAACTAAGCCCCAAGCCAACCCCAATAAGTAAAAGGAATAACACTAGGGAGAAGCATAGGAGGGGAGGACACCTGCAAAGATAAAACAACTTGGTTAGTTAAGGAAATAAAGCTAGTAGGAGGATAAACATTTTTGACGTGCCTCAAGTGGCCACCTAAAATGAAAAGGTTAGAACAATGAGGACAAGGGGTATTTTGAATCCATGAAGGATGCAAAGAAAGAGCCATCCCTGAAAAAAAAAAACCACCCAAAACCTTTAGGAAGCAAAAGTCCAAGTAGCCCCCCCCCTTTGAGAAAAAAGACGGAGACTTTTTTGGGAAAAAAAGACTTTCTTGCCATTGTAGGAGCTTGCCAGCTATGGTGGGCTTGGTCATTGCAAAAGCACAACGATAATTGTTGCCTTCCAAGAAGGTGGGAATGAATTGGAAATAGGGTCGAGGTGCCACCCAATTTTGTCTTCCAACTCAAACACACTATACTACATTCCCAAGTTTCTTGTTCTTTCGTTCATGGCTCTTGTTTGTTCTCCTCTCCTCTTGTCTACTGTTCCAATTCTATTTCCAAAATGCCATTTTTGCACCACCAACTTTCATCTCATCACTTGTAACTCCTTGTTGTTACCTGCTTGTAACAACAATGCATTCATATCTTCTCTTTTCCCCATTGATTACTCTTTCCCTTCCTCTCCAACAACAATAGCCAAAAATTGTTCCTTTTGTTTGTTTATTTGTCCAATTCTTCAAAACAATCCACATTTGCCCCAATTCCCATCTTCTTAAGCTCCCCTAAATCTTATCATTTTCAAACCACTGTTTTGAAAAAGCTTTATAAGTGGGGGGCAACTTCTCAAAGAGCTTGAAGCTAACCATTGACTTTCATTTCTTTTAGTCAAGAAGGAAAAACAAGGCCAAGGTTAAATTGCAAATTACAAATTAGTTGCATAGATAATTATATGTATTGAAAATTATATAGTTGCAACTTTATAATTGCATGAATATTCAATATAATTGTAAATGACAACCAATTCCATGGTAGTTGAAAATTGGTTTGTTGTAAATGACATCTTTTTTAGTAATGTGCACAACATAATTCAATGCAATCAAAGAGATTCAACAACAAAGAGAACTTCATACCATTTTGTGGTAAAAAAGGACCAAATCTTTGACAAATTGAAATTATAATTGTAAATTCCTTTCCCATTAAAATATTTCGTAATTGTTGATAGTTGTACCACCTATTTAATCTTGCACTTTTTTCATGTTTCCCTCCACCTTATTAAATTTTATCTTATATTTCACAAGATCAATAACATGTTCATTTAAAATGTGTTTTTTCATTGATGTGTTGTTATGGTTGGGGTTATATTTCCTCAACTTATTTTGGGATTGGGTGGTGTTTTAGGAGCTATATGAAGCTTTGATTTGGGGAGCATAAATGTTGTGATAAACAATGCACTTCAACATTTACATAATTTAAACATCAACTATAGTAATTTAGTTGAAAAAAAAAAATGCCTGAAAAGTATTAGGGCAATGGTGGGGCACCCAAATGGTTTTTCATAAGAAACACATACAAAACCTTCCAAGTGGCTAATTCCTTTACTACTCAAACTTCCTTAGGGCTTTAAAAAAGTCACACCTTCAATATCATGTAATTATTTTCTTGTGGTTTGACAAAAATCCTTGTATATCATATTTCAATTAAACCCATAATCTTCAAACATTTGAACTCCAAAGTCCATGTAAACCAACTTGCAAGCCTAAAAATAGAATGAAGTTTCAATAGGTAGCATACCATTACAACTAAGCACTAAACATAGTAGTTTAGTTGTATTAATTGTAAATCATAGTTCCTATAACCAAAGTTGTGAGGTTGAAACACAACAACAACATCCACCATACTAGGAGGAAAATAATCACAATGTAAGGCATTTGGGCTCTCCCATGATTTTTATAATCAACAACAAACCCAACTAGACATAGTGCACATTAAAAAATACCACCCAATATATAATAATAATAATAAAAATAATAAAAAGAAACACCAACTAAATGAAATGATGCACATACCACATTTAAAGACAATAGACATTTATAAATGCATAGAGATTGTTGCAATTGCATGTAGCCAGAAAAAAACTCCACTTAACAAAAGAGCCATAAAGTTTTTCAAAGGTGCCATTGTGAAACATGGGCAACTGTAATGTGTTCACATTATTCCTAGCTAGGTCCATTGCCTATTTGCAAGCTTGGGTTGTTGGTCTTGTTCACATAATCAAAAAATATCATACGTATATTGGTCTAATATGAGAGCTTCAAACTTTAAACAAATGCCTAGTGCATGAGTGCTTAGGTGCAAGGGGAAATTCAAATCCGAGAGCTACGTTTTGTGATACTAGTACCATAATTATTAGATACCCAAGTTAAAACCTATATATTGATCTAACATAACTTGACTACATACCTAGGTTAAAATTATATATCGATCTAACACTAGTAAAAATTTGCTCCAAACATTTATTGTGGTTGGAGGGCACCTTGTCTAAGGTAACTTTTTAGCGGGCATCTCAAAAAATGAAACCCTTTAAAGATTAGGCATTTTGAAAAAGTTTTTTATTTTATTGTGTACAAGTTTCATTCATTCCTATTGAAAATACAACTAGGTATAGAATTTCCAAACCTTACCCAATTAATCCAAGCAAATAATAATGTACCTAACCATTTTAGGTTAACCATCGCCTAGGGTCAGTTTCCAACATCGATCAAATTAGTTTTTTTCCAAAAAAAACTCTTTTCTTAGAGAAAATGAAATTATTATTTTTTTATGATCTGCTAAGACATGTGTCATATGAGGAGTGAAATTATTCATATTGTAGCCTACCATGCCTAATTATGATGGGTTTTTAATATTTTCTTGAAAATTCATTTAAACTATTAAAAAAGATGATTTAATGACAAAACTGAGTCTAGGGTTAACGTAGGTACTAGGTTTTCACACAGGAGAAGGGAGTCAAACCCTAATTCTCTTTTTGCATGCCAGGTGACACTTGTTAGGCACGGCAGGGAGGGAAGGAGGGAGGGAGAGAGTGAGTGAGAGGGTTGTCTTGTGCGAGAATTTTGCAAAAAGGCGGGGTTTGCGCACATTGTTGATTTTCAGCCTGCTTGTCATTGCAAATCCGTATCCAAATGCTGCTGCTTTTTTTTTTTTTTCCCTCAATAATGTTTCTCCAAGGTTTTGAAACTGTAATTTGGTGCATTTCGAGGTTTGTCTAGAGTCTTGGGGACATGGGGTCTTGATCGATAGCGGAGGCTGGGCAACGGTGTGAAAGTAGGCGTGGTTTGTGTTGTGAAAATCTCGAGCAGTGCAAAGTTCTCCCAAGCAAATTTCTTCTGGTGAATTTGGGGTTTTGATATCGTCTGAGTTTGGTGGGCCACTAGTAGGCGATGGCAACGTTTGGGACGGTAACGACTACTCAGCAACACAACCCCAACAAGTCTTTTGAGGTAAGGTGGGATCCTTTTTTCTTAGCAAGCCACAAATGTAGGCTTATTCTTTGTGAGTGGCTCATAAGTGAACTCTTGGTTTGAGATGATTGGGACGTAGGGTTTAGGGTCTAGTTTGTCTTCTCGATCTTACCCTTGAGAATGCATCACGGTCATGCTGATTTTTTCAAATAAATAAGTAAATAATCCTGAACAGATGCCACAAGCTCAGGTCTAGGTTTTAGGGTTTAAACCCTAAAGCCCTAAACCCTAAACTCTAGCTGAATAGGTGCTCTGACCAAGGGTTTATGGTCCATGTGTGAGTGGAACTGATTGCATCTGTGTAAAGCATCTGTGGAAGAGCAGCTCGCCTAACTAAGCTGTGATTCTGTCAATCCTTTTGAGCAGGTGGTCTCTCCTCCCACTGATGGCATATCAAGTCTCAGTTTCAGCTCCAAGGCGAATTACCTTGTGGCTTCATCTTGGGACAATCAGGTACTGCTTGTGGTTTATTCACATTAATAGAACTCATGGGCAGTGTACTAGGTTCAAAATGGACAATATTGCACATTTTGAGATGGTTGGCATTTTGTGCCAAATCAGCAAAGCTTTCTTGGGTGAAAGTGATCTTTTTTTACGAGGTTGCAAAAAATTTGTGGGATGTTGCACATTTGGCACATGTCACATGCTATCTGTACTTGGGTATATGGAATATGCAGGTGCGGTGCTGGGAGATTCAGTCAAATGGTGGCAGTGTCCCTAAAGCAGCCATCTCACATGATCATCCAGTAAGATTAAAAAAATTTCTTCATGATTACCTGAATTCTTTTCAAGCAAAAACAGTATCCAACTCAAATGTGAAAAGAGGTCACTGTATGTGGGTGATGGATGCTAAAGCTATTTTTGGCAGAAATGGTGATTGATGGGTAATTGTGCGTTTTCTGAATCTGGGTTTTGGATCTGTTTCAACTGAAAGGTTTAATGGACAGAATTTAAGCATTACTTCCTGGTTATCTGGTCCTTTGAGATGGATAACAAAGAAGGGCATGCTGTTCAGGTACTATGCACAGCATGGAAGGATGATGGAAGCACTGTCTTTTCAGCTGGGTGTGACAAGCAGGCAAAGATGTGGCCCATATTGTCAGGAGGGCAGCCTGTGCAAGTGGGCATGCATGATGCGCCTATTAAGGACATTGCTTGGGTTCCTGAAATGAATCTATTGGTTACAGGCAGCTGGGACAAAACTGTCAAGTAAGTCTTTCTTGATGGAGATATTGACTGTCATCTTTGCCTGAGATTGGCAGTTGTTACACATTGTTTCCATGGAGATAGCAGCTTCCACATTCTAGTGATAATCCAGTGGTCAGGAGGAAATGGGTTGATGTAATCTCCTTGTTTTCCTTCTAGGTCCACTTTTGGATTTGAGCTTGGTCTGAAGGCTTTATTTGTTTGAACTTGTTATCCTGGATGAGATGTCAAGACATACTTGCAAGAACAGAGCTTTTTGAAGACATGTTGTGGCATAAATTTTAAATAGACAACGTCTTTGTTAATTATGCTTATGTGAATGAACCGGCAATCAGCTACACTGCTGTTCATGATCCAACCAATGCAGCGGTTAGATCATGAACTACTGTTGGCACTAACATTGATTGCAGTTCTATTTCCTGTGCTGATTGTTCGTTTGAAGGAGTGCAGGTATTGGGACACCCGGCAACAGAACCCAGCTCATACACAGCAGTTGCCAGAACGGTGCTATGCCATGAGTGTACGCCACCCTCTCATGGTTGTGGCCACTGCTGATCGCAACATTGTAGTTTACAATCTTGCCAATCCTCAGGTAAAATGTTGTTGCTGAAGTCTATTGACTGCTAACTCCTAATCAGGCTTAGGATGTTGGTTGAGAGAATCTTGGACAGTGAGGTCCGGTGTACACAGAAGATCATAAAATATAGATTTCTAAGTTACCAAAAAGTTTTATGCTGACTATATAGTCTTGTAATTGATTGCAAGTTAGACTGGTTTTTGAGGTTATGAACCATCAAAGTTTGTGAGAGGTTAAGTGAGGATTTTGCAAGGCACTGACCCTGTATTAGCAATGTGGGACAGACAGAGTTTAAGAGAATACTGTCACCCCTGAAGTACCAGACACGGTGTGTTGCAACTTTTCCTGACAAGCAAGGGTTTTTGGTAATCTCTCAATGTGCCCAAATCTGTCCATGAATTTTAGTTCCCACAAAGTGGAGTATATACTGTCTCTTACCTGTGCAGGGATTTCTCCCAAAGTGAGGGTCACTAAAATGATGCAGTTACGGTTTTGTAGTTACTGAATTATGGGCATGGTCCTGGCTTATGTGCATAGAGAGGGAGAAGTGATGACCAGAAGAGGAGTGGATGAAAGATGAATTGTTTTATTAAGTCTTGGTGACTTGTTTTTTTGTGTCAGTGCATCATGATGCTTTGTGCATGGCAGGTGGGTTCTATTGAAGGAAGAGTTGCAGTCCAGCATATTGATGAGGCACAGCAGTCGAAGAACTTTACCTTCAAGTGCCACAGGGATAACAATGACATCTATGCTGTCAATGCCATTAGCTTCCATCCTGTAAGTATGAAGGAAGGCTATTGCAAAACTAGTATGCCCAAAAGCTTGAAGGTGTTCTTTGGAGTATTATGAGTTGATATACGTGTTGATCTTGTGCAGGTCCATGCAACATTTGCAACTTCAGGATCTGATGGTGCTTACAATTTCTGGGATAAAGACAGCAGACAAAGACTGAAGGTATTTTATTTATTTTTGTTTCAGCAGGATTTCTGAGTTCTCTCTTTAGTTTGAGAAATCTGAGAGCATTGTTTGGTCTCCTAGATGAATGCTGAACTTGCACTGCTTTTGAACCACAGTTTAAAAGGTGTGTTTTATGTTGAAAGACGGAACTTTTGGCAAGACAGTGGGTGGGATATGGACTCCTCAACATTCTTGGATAAGTGTTCATGGTGACAGGCTCTGCAGAGGTGTAATCAGCCAATTCCATGCAGTGCATTCAATCATGATGGTACCATTTTTGCCTATGCGGTGAGAGTTTTTCTCACTATTATGTTCATGGTGACCTGTGTATGACCTACAACCTGTGGATGAGCTTTGGTCCTGATAAATATGATGTGAAAGCTCCCTGGCTGTAGAGGAAGATTGTGGTTGGAAATAACCATGAATGATAGAGGTAGCTGATTGTGAAAGGCCGGTGCAGGTTAGCTATGACTGGAGCAAGGGGGCAGAGAATCACACACCTGCACAAGCTCAAAACTTCATCCTTCTCCATCCAACTCAGGTACTTTTTTTCCAGGCAATTTGAAGTTTTTGAACCAGTCATTCATTTGCACCCTGTGCGGAATGCAAGAAAAAAGGAAAGTGGATAGAAACAAGTGGAGAGCAAACAATTCTTTTAGTGTTGATATGCCCAAGTTTGCACTATAAAAAGACTTTTCTGCAGTTCCTGCACTGGGTATGTTCTTTTTGATTGACGTGATGAAATTTGTGGGTAGTTGCATCAGCTCATCACTGATATTCATGATGAAGGTGATGGTTTGATGCCTTGTCATTGACACTTACATGGTTATGAACCCATTCATCCTTATTGTGTTAGTTTTGGGTTTGGTAGAACTCACACTAGTGACCATGGTGTCTTTCAAAGTGTTATTGTACATTTTCCATGGAATCTCGTAGACAATACTGTTAGTTGATGTTTGATGATGTTGCCATGATAGGACACGGAAGTGAAAGCAAAGGCTCGGCTTGCCACAAGTGGGAGAAAATGAGATCAGAGCCATGCATACTGGAGATTTTTCCAATGCATTGAAGTGTACTGGCTGTTGAACCAGTGTGCTTTTCATCAAAAAACTGGAATGCTGGTGATTTAAGGTCACCTGACACTCAGTGTGCGTGCTGGCTGACAACCCAGTATGCTTTATATCAAAATACCTGGAATGTAGATGATTGAAAATCCAGGTGACAGCATCCAGAGAATGTCTGTCAATAGTATGTCACCTTGATTTTACAGAAGGGTACCATTGTAGCTGAAGAATGTGCTACTGGAAACCACACTACTCTCCACAGTTAATTGTGAACAAGAGAGTTTTTGAGGGCTGAATCCAAGGCACAAGGCTGACATCCTCTTTACAAATATACGATGATCATAGGAACTAGACTTTGACAGCTTGGCAAGGAACGTATTGCTGTTAAATTATAGTGCTGGCTGGCAAAGAGAGAAGAAAATAGTAGTGTTATTTCAACTTTTCTATCTCACTATAAGATGGTAGGTGATCATTCAATCAATGTCAGTTGTGGTCTTCCTTGGGCATTTAGTCTGGCTCCCCCCTTCATAGTGGAGGGTTTTTAGTTCCAGTGGAACACATTGGTGAAAGAGCTGTGTACAAGAAACTAGTCTGCTGCTTTGGATTCAAAACAAGGTCAAGAACATGGAGGCAGTGGCAGTGAACAGTCTACTGACTCTTTCCTCTATGTTGCTGCTCCAATCCTGTTTCTTTTAAGAAGTGTACTACCCTAAACCCTAATCCATTCTTCTTCACACTTTTTTTTCTTTTTCTTTTGAAGCACAACAGCAGACCTGACTTGAGAATCTGTTGGCACCCCTGAGTCAAGCTCATTTGTAGATGGCTGGGCAGGAGTTTCACCTGCACTCCATTCTTCTTTGGATGTCACGGTTCTTTTTGCATTCTATTTACATCTAACAGATGCTCCACCTTTGCTTTTGAAAGATGGGCAGCTTTTCTAAAGCAGTTTTTTGGACTTGATGGCATTGCACATCACTGTCTTATATGCTTTCTCTGCTGGAAGAAACTCACCACAATAGGGGAACCAGTTTGGACCGAAAGCTTTGCTAATTCTTCATCCTTCAAAGGCTGTACAGAGAAACTCGCAGGTGCATTGAGAAATGGAGGAAGCATCCATCTTTGATTTTGAAGATCTTAGAAATTTCGGAACTGGGATCCATCATTTTCCTTATGATACATTTACAGTAGTGTTGCACAGAGGTTTAGGGTTTACTCTTCTTCTTCTTCTTCTTCTTCGTAAACTGCATCAACCACTGGGGTCTCTTGCATCAATTGCTCAATGGGTCTGTAGCGTTTTCTGTGAGCAGGTCTGGGAAGAACAGATGTCTCTTGTACATCCATGACGATGCCGCTCTTCTTCTTCTTACCTTCTCCTGACTTTCTACCTTGAGTAGGTCCGAGAAGGACAAATGGGTTGGCTGCCTGTGCTGCTGCTGATGCCATGTTGATGATGGCCTTGTTAGATTCTCGAGACTTTCTGCGTTTCTTGGCCGCCGACACATCGGTCTCGAAGTCTGCCCATGCTGTCCTGATGCGCCTGCGTTTCTCAGTCTGCTGCTGTGCAAGCTTAGGTTCGTCGGACGTCTTCAGCTTCGTACAACTTCTTCCCTTTTCGTCTTCGTCGTTGCTACCCGAAGTCTCGGGTTCCAATGATCCAAATTCACCGGCTCCATCTTGTTTTCGCCGCGGGTGTTTTTCAGACTCGATCACATTACCAGTGGAGCTTCCAATGCTGCTGGTGTTATATCCCTCGTCTACCAACGAACTGCTCAAATCCAGAAGCGCTCCGGCAGCCAGCAGAGCGGCGTTGTCCTCCGTGCCCACAGCAGCTCGTGGACAGTCACGGTTTTCTTCTGCAGCTGGGGCATGAGTAGTAGTGCATTCACTAGACTTCCGGACGAGTCCGGCGCTAGCTGCTTGGTTTTGCAACACCCCTTCAGCTTCTTCGTTAGGGACTCGACCTCCTGCAGCTGCTGCATCACTCAATTTCCCCGCAGGCGCGGCTCTTGCAACATCATCATCACCATCATCATCTTTTTTCCGCCGATTATAATTATCTAAAGCACTTGCACTCGCGAATAATCTTCTGTACGCGTCATGATGGGGTTTTGCAGATGATGAGCAAAGTCCGGCTTCAGCAGCTTCCTGTGGTGGTGAGTCTCGTACTGGGTCGATTATAAGACCAGCAGGTCTTGACCACCCCGAATTCTCCGTACCCAAGAGTTCATCGCGCAGCCTGAAAGTGGCAGATCAGAATTACAGTTGAAATCAATCAATCCCTCGGACGACACCCACCCATTTTCCAAATCTTGAAAAGAAAATGTACATGCATGTCTGCTCACTCCCCTTAATATTAGGTCGTGGGGAACAGATTCACGAGAAAATTTGTCTCTGAAAGAACAAAATTTTTTTTTAAAAAAAAAATCAAGAAAAAATCATACGTGCTGCTGCTGTACCGCCAAGACCATAGCAGTCTCAGAAACAACAACATTTATAGAAAAAAGGCAATGGGCATCAGAACCCCTGCATGATCGCTACCACATTCATTCAGTAGAGTTTCTGAGACAAGATGAAATCCATGGATCATGCACTGTAACATGATTCCTCAGCCTGTAATTGCCGGTCCTGGATTTATTAGGATCCCAAGTCCAGAATTGCAGACCCCTGTGGAGAGAAGTACGGCACATACTTTCTTGGACGAGGACTTTGTCCCGCGTCGTCTGCAGCAGCAGCTGTGAATTGAATGACCAGCGAGCGTCCCATGAGACCGTCGACCATGTCTAGGTTACAACCAGCAGCAGCTACTGGACCTGCACCATCAACGTCCTGCAATCGTCGTTGCAAGCCGCCATGATCCACAAATCTTGTCTTCTTCACTGCAGCAAGCGTGCTCCCACTACCGGCAGGCGATAATACGATAGAAGAAGTGGGATTCGCCGACGTTGTTGCCGACGTTGTTGCGGCCATGGTGAAATGCCAATATTCCCAATCTAGAGATTCATACAATAAGCGGAATTCATCATCATATATAACCTACGTTGTAGACACATATCTAGAGAGCCGTCGACGACTTCTAGACCCTTCTAGAATCTTTGCACACACCTTCGTGAAAACACAAAACCTAAAACCAGTAGTTCCGGTTGGATTACGCAACAACCACCCAAGGACTCGTCGCCTCAGGTATATACACTTACGTTCACTGATCTTCTTCTTCTCCTTTGCTGAATACCCACTTCTTGCCGAGTACCATACTCGCACAATCCAGTTCGACTAACTGCAAGATTCTCTGTATGGCTGAATTTCTCTCTCTCTCTCTCTCTCTCTCTCTCTCATCCTGCTCTCTCCATACAAACTTCGCAGCCGCCTGGCAAAAGAACTAGTGTATCATAAATTTCCCATTCACCTGCAAAATCTACAGAAACAAGGAAAGAATTGCACCGCAAGTCTCGCAGCTCCTTAACTTGTAGATCATGCAAGTTCGCACCGACCAACGTAATATTGTTTTTGCGCCCTAAAATTTCACACGAAGATTCTGCACACAAAATTGAGAAGATGAAGTGCAACGAAGTCTGGCCTTGGAGCTCATAATAATTAATAAAAATAATAAAAATAAAATAAATAGATTCATGAGGACCTAGACCTACAGAAGGACCATAAGAAGAGAATGAGCATTGAACACAAAAGAGGGGGGGGGAAGCGGGAACAAAAAAAATAAAAAAAATAAAACAGAAAACAAACTGAAACTACAGCAGCAAGCAAACCACAGAACCCTTGAATTTGGGGCTTAGCTCAAGGGCAATCGTCGTCAACATGTGGCCACAAAAGTGGCAGACGGCAAGCAGGTTTTCCGGCACACATGTTTTTTTTTCAATGTACGAAGCTCTATTAGATATTTTCCTTTTTATTTTATTTTTTGGGTTTTGTTTTTGGGTTCCTTCTCTCACCCGCTTATTTGGCGGCTGCACCTCCAACTAACCTTTGAATCACAGACGTAGGGACTCTCACTCGTCGCCTACTTGTCGCTCGCGCATTCCATCCGGACATGGATTCAGCGACTAGCCTGCTACTACTTCTTCAGTTTTTCGTTGCTGCCTTGTACTTATGAATATCATATTTCTTGGCTAAAATATAGCAAATATGCCGGGGATTTTTTTCTCAAATGGCGAGGATCCCCAGCTTTAATTCGCATTAAATGGCGACTGTCCTAGGCGGACAGTAGAGTTTCTTCTGAATCCTACCTAAATCTAGGCGAGCTACATGGACTCACTGTCTAAATCTGGCGAATGCTTTCTTTTTTTCTTTGTTTTCTAAAAAATATGGCGAATTTTTTGAAAATAAAATAAAAAACCCTTTGTAGAGGTAACACTGGGCTTTTTTTTTTTTCGGTCTCCAGTTGGCGAAATTTTGCAGAAAAAAAACACTGATACCATGTAATGGTCAAGCCCCTGCCCATTATGGACTAGGTGACTGGCAAGAGGAGCCAGGTTAGTGGACATAATTGATTCCTCCATGGAAATCAGTGGTGTGGCGTCACACCATTGGTGGATAGGTCTTAAGTTACAACTAATATCGGCTGCATACTGGGTCAGCCAGATGGGCACAGGGGGATTATGTGGACAGTGACAACAGCATTCATCCCAGACACCCGACATTGTCACGGGTGGGTGAAATCCAGTCCGTTGCATCACTGATTATGTCCCATAACGTGGCTCGAGCAGCCCAGTTCTTGGATGAAAAAAACCGGGTGCTCCCACGGCTCATTTTTTCCTGTTAACCGGGCCGCTCGAGCCGGTTACGTAGTCCAGAACTCATGGTTGATTGAGGGGTGTCCAGCGTGCGGGCGGTTGCTCGCCCATCACTGGTCATAGTAGAAACACTGGGCCAATTGTTGTGCACTCCTGGGAAACGAATGCGGTGTCGGTTATAAGCATCACCACTTGTGCCTTCACCCTCCAACTTCGATACAAGATTTATCAGCTCAACCAATCCAGCAACACGGCACACATGGGTTTACATTGAGTTATAACCCATGTCCAGTCAACAACCAATTTGAGCGCGAGGTGGCCCCTCCTGCCTAATTATGTACTAGAGAGTAGTAGGCTGTAGATGGTGCATTTTGCCAAAGTAATTTACCTAGGCAAGCTCATTAATTAGGTAGAAAAACCCTGTAAGTAAAAATCAAGGACAATCGCAAATGAGAACACAAGTAGACACAATCCAAAGAAAAAACAAAAGCAAACAATCAACAAAAATCAGGTTAAAGACCCTATGCAAAGAAGGACTCGTGGCTACCCAATGACAATCAACATTAGGTAGGGCAAGTATGGGGGTGTGCACACCTGATAAAATCCATCATCTACAAGCCTGCCCTTTTGCATTAAAAAGGTTGGGAACATTGTTGGAGTGTTGAAGACTGTGCAGTGTGAGGGCGAATACTCCAAAATGCTCTAGGCTCTAGCCAAAATTGGCAAACTAGGTCAATTCTCCAACCAAAAAGGGCTGGATAGGCAAGCCTTGACTTTAGGTTAGGGCTGGATAGGCGAGCTTTGACTTTAACCAGGGCTGAATAAGCAGGCCTTGACCTTAACCAAGACTTTGAAACGTTGATTATGAAATTTTTCCCCAAAACTTTGATGTCCTTATTCATTACATTTGAAAAGGTTTCAAAAATGTTATAGTAGTTACTTTTCTTGAATTTGTTTTTGGGTCAAGAACACTTTCCACATAAGGTTTGGGGTTTTTTTAATTATTTATTTGATTACTTATTGGGCAGTTAATTGAATGAGCATAATTTAATTGTAAATTTCAAATTTTATAATGTACACTATGCCAAAACATGATTTTCATGACTAAAACAACTTGTGACTGTTGTTCAATCATAGTGATGTAATTATATTTGGATTTCAGTCGTTATCAAATTTTTTTATTATAATTGTTGTCAGGACTACATAAATATAATTATAGGTAATTATATGACTATAAATTACAACTACACAATTAGTAGTCATGTTGATTATAGTTGATTTTGTTTGACCAACTATAAATAAATAAATAAATATGAACATGCATTTAAATTTAATATAAATTGGTTTACATTTAACCTAGGTTTGACTTTGGTTTAACCTATTTTAGTCTTTATATTTAATTTGATTGAATTTAAACCTCTAAGTTTAATGTCTTTAGTTTAACTTTTGAGATTAATTTCCATTAAATTTAGTTTAAGTAACCTTATTTAATCCAAATAATTTTGTTTACTTTAAGTAAATTTGTTTAATTATTTAGCAAATAACCTAATTTTGTTTCAATCTTGTCCAGATAACCTAGTTGAACAAAATTTAAACAAAATGAATTAAATTAGCTTAGTTTAATCGAAAGATCCTAAATTAACCAAGTTTAAACAAGTTTAACCAAGTTTTGCCAACTTTAATTTAAATAACATATTTTAATCCAGTTTAAAAAAATTTAACTAATTTTAATTTATATAACCTACTTCAACTAAATTTAATCAATTTTAGCCAAGTTTTGTCAAAATTTAACCTAATAACATACTTTAATTAAATTTAGCCAAATTTAATGTAAAACAATATTTTAATCAATTTTAAACAATTTTAGACAATTTTAACGTATTATAGCCCAATATAACCAAGTTTAACATCAATAACTTACTTTAACCAAGTTTAGCTTAATATATCTTAATTTAGTTAAATTTAATAACCTGCTTTAACTAAGTTTAACATGGTGTGACTTAGTTTAGTTAAGTATAAGTTAGTTTAACCTAAGTTAAATTTAAATATTCTAATTTAACCTAAATAGCCCCAAGGTAAAGTAGATTCCTGAAGTTTAGCCTAGGAAAACCTATATTTGCTTTAAATAACCTATGGAAGTTTAGGCTGGATTATTGGGTGGCTTAGGTTAGCCTAGGTTAACCTAGGGTGAGGTAGGTTAACCTAGGTTATAATAACTTATTCTTTATATGTTTGTGATAACTTCATTTGTTGTAAGAAAAATGTGGTGGTGTAATAGTAAAAGACCTGGCCTTTCAAAGTGGAGGTGAGAGGTTTGAGTCTTCTTACCTTCATCCTATATGCTAATAGGTTCATAGGGGATTATAAATGGGTAACCTTCTTAGGAAATTAGGTGGTTAGCATAGGCCAAGTTTTTTAAAAACTTAGGTTAGGTTGCCTAGCTTAACCCCTTAATCTTTGACATGTAAGCTAGGTTGCCTAACCTAAGGTGTTTAACCCAAACTCCTAACCTAGTAGGTGGCCTAGGTTAGGTCCCAAGTGCCATTATTAAACAAATTTGATTGCCACATGGCATCATATAGTTGGGTAGGAAAAATAATTTCTTTATTCATATGGACTACCAATCATGTAGTCATGACCAATCATATATGTGGTTTAGAACTACAATGCCATTCACTTATGTAGTCATATTTTTCATGTTTTGGTCTAGTGATAATTTTGTAGCAATTCTCACAATGTTTGATTCCAACGAAAATTTAAGACCATATACTATAACATGCAATGGATAAACATGATAAAAAACACACTTATAGTTGTGAAAAGATTTAAAGGAAAGGGCCTAGGAATATTATTTGGTTAATTTTTGTTCTTTAACCATTCCTTGAGGTGGTTTTTAGTGGGTCCACCCAATCATATTTTCATCCTTGTTGTGTGCTCTCATATTAGTGTTTATACTTATCATTGTTCATACACACATAAACCAAACAAGATAAATCACCCTAAGTGTTGCCTCACCTCCAAACCAAAAAAATTATTCATTTGTAAAACTTGTAAGAATTTAAACCCAATACACAATCCACACCACAATGTATCATAATGGAACTTACATAATGCAATGGTGCTCACATTTGCACGTGGCCTATGTATAGCAAAATGCAAATGTGAGTCCCATCGTTAGTTGTTTAACTACAATCCTTCAAATCTTTTAACTGAATGTGAATCATCATGGGGAAAACTTAAGATATTCCTATTATTTAACTTTAGGAATAGGTATTTAAATCTATATAACTTGTGCATCGAAAGCAAAACCACTTTCTAACTAACATTTCTTTCAATGGTGGAGTAAAACACCTCATATGCAAACCACTGGAACATTGATCATAAATCAACATATTGGTTGTTTTTAAAAACTAACTACATAACATACATAGGTTGGCAAGGTGGACAATAGCCAAAGATGGTTCAATTTGGCAACCCACATTAAGAAGATGATAAAGCATCACAAATGTTCCAAGCTTCATAAGTTTGTACAAATTTCATGTGAAATCCAATTTTCATAGGTTCATACAAAACTTGCATGAATTCCATGTTAGGTTAATTGATATGAACGATATTTGTATGTATTCAATATTTTACATATCATAACAAATGAAACATTGTTTTGAATGACATACATGAATGTTCATGTTTAATACACAAAACTTACATAGTTTTATGCAAAATTACATTACAATAATTGCATGAATTTAATTAAAATATAAATCATATGTACTTCACATCAAAATGTCATAAGTAGAAAAGAAACATCATTTAAAAAAAATTAATTAAATTTTTTAAAAAAATTGTGCCATTTTTACATTTTTGAAGCCCACAAATTTTGCACAAACATATCGTTTAAAACTTTTCACATGGATTTTATTGAAATTTCATGACATTGAAAGTTTGTGATCTATTGTGAAATAATACATGTGGTTTTTCCATGTCTAACCATCTTGGCCTTCAACAATAACGCTTTGGAAAATAACACCTTTTACATGTGTAAAATAATATGCCTTGTAATCACATTCAACATAGTCAATACTATTTGTTTCAAGTACACATAATTTCCCAACTAAAATTTATGGATTTGAAGTTGATAACAACCTTTTCAAATAATGACATAATGTAACATATCTTGGTGTTGAAAATAATTGTTAAAGTTCCATGACTATTCGCATTACATGTCAAAACAAAATGATTAGTTACTCACATGCTTAAAGTCACACATTTGGATCAATTCATTATTGTTATTGCATTTTATCGAATTGAGCTTGGTAGCTTGGGCTCATGGCCAAATAATAGAATGACACAAAAGAAGTTTTAACTAGAACACCAAATTGGTTTATTTTTTAATCCAAAAATGCGTAGGCAACTTTTTCATTACTATAATTTGGCAATGACACCAACTCTAACCACTTTGAGAAGTGTTTGATCATAACCAAAATGCATTAGTTATGTTGCATTACCAAACTCAATGGGCAAACAAAATCCAAACTCTATTGATAAATAAACCCCATCATGTGTAATGGTTGTAAATGATGTTGAATGATGCCCACATTTGGTCACATGACACATATCAAAAAGCAAACTATGAAACCCGTGGTTGCATCCCTTTTCACCAATAACATGTTGAAAGCAAGCATTACAAGAAATCCTAGCTTTTTTTATTGGGAATTTTGGTCAAACAACTCCCCCAATGATTTTTTTGCCCTCGGGGTGAACTTGACAAAAGTGCCATTCTAGACAAGTCAATTTGGACTTGACCATGCTTTCAAAATTATAAGAAATCCTAGTTTTTTTTATTGGGAATTTTGGTCAAAAAAATTCCCCGATATGGTTTTTTTGCCCCCGGGTTGAACTTGACAAAAGTGCCATACTAGACAAATCAATTTGGACCTAACTATTTTTATTGGGTCTTTTTGGTTGATTTTTTTTATTAGGTTTTCTATACTAAACCACCATGACAATAATATAATTTGGGCAACAACTAAACATACATATTATTTGAAATTAATATAAAAATATAAATAAATTAATTAGTTACCCTACTTACCCTACCTTAACCTATTTACCTAATTAATAAACCTAATAATTAATGCCAAAAAATATTTATTTATTTACCTAGCAACCTTATGTCCTAAGCCTAAGTTAGGCCACTTAGCTTAACCACCTAGGTTAGGCCAAGCCCCTTAGGCTAGGCCAAGTAGCCTAGGCTAAATAATTTAGTAGGTTTTGCAACCTAGGCTACCTAATTAGGTCACCCAAATAGCCAAGGTAGCCTAGGTTGCAAGTGTGGGGACTTGAACTCCTCACTTCCACATTGAAGACTCAAGTCCTTAACCATTGCACCACCACCCCATAAGGTAATTTATTTTGGACAACATATTTTAATAAACATGATTTTGGACTAACATATTGTAATCAACTTCGATGAATTCTTTTTCAACATATTGCATTAAATGAACTTGAATTTTTTTACACTCCTTACATAAATAAGTAACCTACTGAATAGGTTTAAACTAGGCTGCTTAGTTAGGCTACTAGTTAGGTTATTTTTTAACAAATAACCTACTAGCATATTAATTATGTTAGGCTAGATAGGTAGTTTAGGCCTAACCTAACCTACTAGTGATGTTAGGTAAGGTAAGTAGCCTAGGTTTAACAAATAGGCTAAGTCATGAAATGAATATGGTTCATTTGACTAAGGGTCATATCAGGATGGTCAATTTGATTAAACCCTATCCATTCAATATGGCCAATTTGATTAAGCCATGGCCATTTTGATGGACATTTGTTCATTTTGATTAGATCTTCGACTTAACGCTTATTGAAAAATGTCAATTTAGTGAAATTTATTAGTCAAATGTAACATGTGTGTTTTCACGCCCCAAACCTTTAATCAAAATGGACATACCCTTGGGTCAATGTGGACACTTTGGTCAAATTGAAAAGTCGCATTTTCTTGTAATGAAGCTATGAGTCCAATAAAACCAAAACATGGCCCAATTTTTTATGAACATGCCATACAAGGCCCTCATAATATTATAAATGAAGCACTATTCACATTCATCCATTCATCCCCACCCATAGGAAATAAATACCTTCCCATTCAAACTGTTTGGCCCTATGCACAACCTGGTCATGATCTTGAGTGTTAATTTGACTAAGATTTCACTTGCTTGCAAATATGAAATAACAAGTGCATCTTCTTGTATGTCTAGGACACCATCACCCTTTAATTCAATGTTTGTATCACAATAATGTTTGGCACACATGTTAATTTGGGGTACATCCCAAGAACATCCTAGCATGATACATAAATATGCCAATGTGTGCCATGTTGGTACCACTTCCAAATTTGCATCTTTATGCCAATGAGCCCCAATGGTATTTTCTTCATTGAAATTTGGACTCCAATTTAATCCGTCATCATCCATGTTGACCCTACCAACATTATCGACAACATCAAAATCATATTCATGTAAGAAAGGTCCCATCTTGCCAATTGCATCGTAAGATGATTTGACTCCATAAAAAAATTAAATAGTTGGTGATCTGTAATTAATGTGTAATATAGGCTAAAATAAAGATAACATTAGAATGATGAAATTTCCCAAACAACATCGAAACATTCCCCCTTATATGAGTTATACTTTGCCTTCATCCTATTGCTGAACCAATTGGCATATGCCACCAAAAACTTTCAAGCATCATCATCAAGTTGGGTAATCAAGTTTCCCACTCCTAAAGTATTCCAATCAATATGTATCTAAAAGGTTCATTTTCATATGGGTTATTACAAAATGGAAACTAATGTGAACTTAACCATTAACTCTTAAAAGGTTGGATCCTATGTTTGATTCTATAAGTACTTTTAGTCACTCTTCATTAATTAAGTTAAAGGTTTAACAATGTTACTAAATCTTTAAAATTTAGACCTCCAATAGTAATTACATGTTTAGGAAAGGTTGTTGCCGACTTACATCCAATGGTTGGGCACCTTTGAAATGGTTTCAACCTTGGCAATTTGAACCCCCAATCCACTAGGATAAATCATGTGAGCCAAGTACTACATCATAAACTTAGCATTTCACGACTCAATAATGGAAAT
This sequence comes from Sphagnum tenellum, assembly GCA_963921925.1. Lineage (NCBI taxonomy): Eukaryota > Viridiplantae > Streptophyta > Sphagnopsida > Sphagnales > Sphagnaceae > Sphagnum > Sphagnum tenellum. The sequence continues at coordinate 15,214,973 of OY998143.1, read as the reverse complement.
CATGCAAAATTCATTCATTTTTAATTTGTATGTTTTACACACTAATATCGTGCATTGAAAACACATTTGAGACACAAATTTATAGGAAAATACCAAATTTGTGTGGCATTCATTCATTCATAGATACATATTTCATCCGTCAACACATTTATTTGTGTGTCAAACTTGTTTTCAATGCATGATATTCATGTGTAAAATGTGCAAACCTATGAATGACAAACTTCACAAGATTTTCATTATTAATTCATGGTATGCTAAATTTGTGATGTAGGCAAACCCATCCTTGGGTGGTACCACTAGGAACCACCTTAGGGAATGGTTAAAGAACAAAAAATGGCCAAACCATTTTGTTGGGCCCTTTCTTTTAAACTTTTTCACAACTATATAATGGTTTTTTTCATGTTTGTTCATTCCATACTTTAATATATGACTTGAAGTTTATTCTGGAATAAAAAATGGAAATTCTTAGAAATTTGTATTCTTAAAAGTGATGGCCCTTTTAGGAATCACATTCCTTAACTTTAAAATTTCATAAATAAATTGTACTTAACCAATAAATTTCTTAATAAAAAAAAAAAATAATGACTTCAAAACTACCTTAAGTAGGAAAAACATTCTCAAGAAAATTCCCAAATTAGGCTTCAAATTTGTGTTCATGACCAAAAGTTTGAGGAAAGGAACTATTATTACATTCTTGAAACTTTTTCTAAATGCAATGATTAGGGAGATCAAAATACGTGATATTATTGATATTATCAAAATTTCATATGAAGCTTAATAAATGTACCCATGAATGTTTTTATGAAAATTTATTCAAATCTTTCCAATGATTTAAAAAAAAATGATGGGTCCAATAAAATCAAGGTGTGATGTTCCTAATGGTACCATCCAACAATGGGTTTGCCCTACTCCATTTGAATCTAGAATAATTAACATAAATGCTAAAATGTAGCTTAAAGTTACATTCCTTAAATCAATGAAACATTTCCTACAAATGATGTATGTGATCCCTTGGAATTAGGTTTTAAATTATAATATCATTGATGTAGCACTTAGCAAAGGCATATTGGCCCCATATGGTAAGAGACATGCTTTATGGATTTCGATTTGTTAGATGTTGGCCAAGACTCAAACCATAATTCATTTTGCATGAGCATTTTTCAAACCAAACTATAAATTTTTTTATTAGTACAAACAATCCTTCTATATAAAATCAATCCCCCAAAGTGTTGTATTGACCTTGTCATCCTTCCTTAATAACAATTGATGGTAGCCAAACATAAGTTCAAGGTTCTAAAAATCTTAACCCAAAGTGTCAAAGATTTCCTTGAGTAAGGGCATAGGGTCCAAGCATGGTACAGTGGACAAAAAGTATGTCCACCTAAATCTGAATTTTAAATATGGTAGTTTTTCAACATAAACATAAGAAAGTAGGTTCAATTTTTTAAAAAAAGTCTCATTATGGAAGCCTCCATGCTTCCATTAAGTTTTTATGAGTTGAATACAAAATTTGAAAAGTTTAGTTTAATAAAAATAGGTAATAAGGAAAACTAAAACTAACATGTTAATATTGCATTTCATTTTTTCTTCTAAATATAATTTGATTTTATTATGAAAAATTTAAAAATCCATTAGTATATTTAGCATGTCATTGACTTAAAAAAAATTTAGATCCAATATTTAATCTACTCGTGCTTGAATTGAAACTTATTTTGCAAGTTGTGACATCTATTTGATTTTGATGAATATATAAAAACCTATACATGTGGTTTTTAAACATAGTTCTAACAAAATCAAAGAATTTCATATAAGTAAACATTAATGTAAATAATATTTTAAATTTCAATATACCAAGCCCTACTTGATGGCCACTTTCCATTTTTGTTATGAGGTAATTCTTTGGTCTACTATACCATGTTTTCACTTGAAAGTACTAATGAGAGTACGATTTGTATTTTTTTAAATAGGTAGAGAACAATTCTAATGTAGAATTTAACCCCTACCATTTGGCAACTATCTCAAGGAAGAAAAAAAACTTCAAGGAAAAAAAGTAAAAATTATATATATATAGTGAGAAGTTTGGATTATTGAGAGCGTTGTTTTCTATAGATGTTGAAATTCAAAAGAGGCAATATATTTTTTGAAAATATTAGTTCCTAAGTTTTTTGGAAATAGAAGACAAAGGTTTAAGTGGTGAAGGCTATAAGGACTCAAATTGGAAGTATACAAGAAATTGAAGGAAATTGAACATAAATAAAACAATTTGAATTAGATAGTAACTCAAAGTTTGCAAAGGAAAATGGATCAAAAAATCAAATGCCAAAATATGAATTTAGATCTTGAAAAAATTCGAGATGTAGAACAAAAAAATGTATGAAAGGTGGGAATACAAAGATAGGAATAATGGTGAAAATTGTGAACTATTTTATATATGGTGTATTTTTTACATTTTAAAGTTATGTTAATCATTCCAAGTTGTGTTAAGTGACAAATATGAAAGTTGATGAATTCAAATTAAAAAATCATTAAATTAAATTTTGGGTTTTGGTTTTTAAAAAGGACATTTGAACTTGAATAGGTGTTGCGTCAAATGTGGTTAATTTTACAAAGGACTAGGTAAAGGACTATTGTAATGACATTATTTTGATGGTAAAAAAAAATAGATGATAACAACCTACTACCCAAGTTCAAAAAACACTCACTATTTAAAAGATATGGAATTTTAAAAATTTAAAAATTCGAAGTATTTTTCAAAATTTTAGATTTTCAAGAGTCCTTCACCAAATGTAAATGGGTGTAATGTGGATGACATACAAAACAAATTTGTATTTTATGATATAAAAAACAAAAACCAAAAATAGTTAACATATTTTGGTATGATTCAAAATTATGATAAAATTTCAAAATGAAATGCAAAATATAGTAGAATTTACACACTTTGAAAAATTCATATTTATTGAACAATGATTAACACAAAACATGTGATATGTTGGGGCAATTATATGTATTTTTAATAAAAAATTGTAAAATATTTCATTCAAAAGTTCTTTCATATGAAAAAATGAAAAAAAACTAAAAAATAGTCAGTTTTTTTATAAATTAATCCTTTTAGTTCCTGTCTACGTGCATCCTAAAACACCAAATTGGCTTACAATTTTGGAACAAAAAAGTTTGTGAACAGAAGAACGACCTATAGGACATTGATGTTTTTTAGTTGGAATTGGAGTAAGAAAAGAACTATGGACATCGGGCCCATAACAATGCCTTGGTTATAGAAGGCAATCTCAGTGAAAGGGATCAAATTTGATGTACACCCAAGAGAAAGGGTTATCCATGCTTTCCAACATCATAAACTTCATGGGCCATGATTTGGCAATAATAGTCGTGTGAAATTTGCTTTTCCTAAGTTCATATGGAATAGACATAGAATGTCATTCATCTACTTGTATTGTTTGAACATCAATGTCATGCACATTGTTTAAACATGAATGTCATATGCTTGTTCATATTGGGGTCCAAGCATGATAAAGTATGTCAAAAAAGTAGTCTTAATAAAATTTAATTAAAAAAACAATTTCTTTTCAATATTTACATTCAAAAAGATATAAAAACTATTTAAATTTTGAAATCATAAAACACTTCCTTGAGCTTATTGTAAGTTGTACATAAATTTTGAGCAATTTTTACATTAAAAAAATGGATGAAAAGTATGTCTAAATTGGTTGGTTGTTCAATTTTTCCAAAATACTTTTACATTAAGACTTTGATAAATTATGACTATAATATAAAAAGTTGAAACTATATCCATACACATTAGGCCTTCATCAACTTGCAAGTATAATAATTCTAATTAATGGTTTACTTTCATGTACTTGTAACTTAATTTTGTAAAACTATGACATGTAGTTTTTAGTACTTGCATATCAAAAAATGTACTTAAATGCATATCAAAACATGTGTTTCTTCAAAACTATAATCAAAACTATAATGAATAAGTACATTCACTTTTCATGTTGATTTATTGTTTTAGATTAGTTCATGTGCCATGGACAAAATTTCAAATTTATGCCTTTTTGTTCAAACTAAGCCCTAAATCCTTCTGCTTATCCTTTATGGCAAGTTCAAAGTTCACCCCATGAACCAATAATTCCCCTCTTGATCCAAACTACAAACTAAGATTTTCCTTCTACCTTCTATAACAAGTTTTAAGTTACGAACTAAATTTTGATCCCTTATTGGATCTAAAACACCTTATTGAGATGCATGTAGTATATGGAAAATGCCCACCCATCATATCATATTCCACAAAGTATTTAAATGTCCTCACACGTTGGACTTACTTTATTTCATGCCCAATATCTAAGCTCACAAGGAAAACAAAAAACTTTTTGTGGACAAAGGAATGTCAAAAAGCTTGGGAGCTTATAAAGCAAAAATACATTGAAGCATCAATTCTAATACCATCGAATTTGGCCACAGAGCTCCATATTCACACATATGCATTATTGTTGGATGTGGGAGCTTTACTAGCACATAATATCACAGGGAAGAATGATCAACTAGTAGTGCATGTTTTTAAACTTCTTAATAGTGCAAAATTGAACTATAACACCAGAGAAAGAGAAGCCTTAGTCATGATTTTTACATTGCATAAATTTAAGCATTATCTACTGGGAAATAAATTTTTGTTTTATGTAAATCATATGGCTTTAGTTTACTTGGTAAACAAACCACAAGTCTTAAGGTGGATATTCTTGTTTTTGGAATATGATTTCATAGTGGTATACAGACCATGCAAGATTCATGTAGTTGTAAATGTTTTGTCTAAATTGCCCAATACTAAAAAACCTAGAGGAGTTCAAAAATAAACTGCAAATGCTAACTTTTTTTTCATAGACCAAAATGGTTGAATGATGTTAGGAGTTTTTTACAAACAAGACAAATGGAAATTTTTTTGTCAACATGACCAAAACAACAATTCACTAAGAAGGCTGAACCCTTTATAATGAAAAATGATGTTTTGTACAAGATGGGATAAGACAAAAAAATTAAGGGTTTATGTTTATCAACCATAGAAGCACAAAAGGTGTTGAAGGAATTACATGAAGGAATAACATGACAACATTTTGCAACCAAAAGCACACAAATTTTTTTTTTGGATGTAAGGGATTAATGGCCTATGATGTACAAGTATATCACTAATTTTTGCAAGTCATGTGATGTGTGCTAGCACACTAGAAGGTATGCTGCACAAAATTTGGCTAAGCTAATCACATATATTATAGAGGAATCATTTATGAAATGGGGATTTGATTTTATAGGACCAATAAAACCAATAGGACAGTATACAAGGAACAAGTACATATTGGCGGTGATAAATTATGTAACAAAATGGGTGGGGCAAAACATTAAAGACAAATACTACAACAATAACAACAAATTTTATATATGAATGCATTAATTTACCAAGTTTGGATGTCCACTAACTATAGTCACAAATCAAGGTGTGTATTTTATTAATGATGTTGTCAAGCATTTCACAAATCATTTCTTTGTGAAACATGTCAATTCCATTACTTATTACCCACAAGGAAATGGTTGGGTAGAATCCACTAATAAGGTGTTGGGAACATTCACTAAAAGAAATCTTGTGTAATATGACCATTATGTTGCGACTAAATATGTGACTTGTTTCCAAAACAACTACTTTTATGACCAATGTTAAGTTAATTTTATGTGTGATTTTAGTCATAAGTGTGTTTAGATGTATATGCAACTAAAGTAATCACATATGCGACTACAATTTTGACATAACCAATTAAGTCACAAATATGACTTTAAGTTGCAACTATTTTATGTTTGGATGGAAAAAGAAAAGAAAAAATGCACATTTTTCATCCAATATCGAAGGCGTCCTTTTATGGATGAAAACTTAGTTGCTTTTGTAACTAGTCATTACTATTTTTGCAACTAATGCCCAATAATTCTACCATTTAAATGTAATATTTAATTAAAACATATGCAACATTTATGGAATTAAAATATTTTTTATTATCATCTTGCGTGTAATTTTTATTGTAATTTTAGATTATTTATTAACATTAAAAACTATGTTAATATTTTAAATTATTTTTTATTTCTGATATATTCATAAATATTGTATATGATGACTAAATGATATATTATATGTCTAAATTGAATTACATTGGTAAGTTATGACATATTATAATCATGATTGTATAATATTTGTTTTTAATCAAATTAAGATCTAAGATGTCCATGAAATATATAATTTATTTGATCATTATAAGAATTTAATTATAAATTTAAATAAAATTTTAAAAATATATAACATAAAATTCAATCAAATTCATTAATTATTTAGCAATTTTTAAGAAAATATATTAAATATAAAATCTAGAAAATATTACACACATCATAAATAATATAAATGATATTTTGAAAATTACATTTCTCTAGAATGTGATCAATATATTATCCATTCATAAGTATTATATGTGAATAAAATAAAATAATGATACATTATAAGTAGATTATATGATCTGTTACTTAATCAAATGAATGATTAAAATGTGGGAAATGTATTATTTAGGTCTTTATTATTAAAAATTAGCCATAAAATATTTTCCATTTATAAGTCATAAATTGTGCTTGAATTTTTTTTTCCAATGAATTGTGATCAAAGTGTTAGTTGATTTAACAAAGTTTCTAGTTAAATATAATTACATTTTTGAAAGAAAAAATTTAATCATGTAGAATATCAAAAATACTTTAAAAATGAACTTATAGTTTTTCCATTTGGACAAATATAAAAAAGATACGAATGTCAAAGTTGATGTTTGTGCAATGTTTAAAATCAAGTATGGGCTAAATAAAATACATCATACTTTATATTCACATCAAGTGAAGTGGTTTGTTAGTAAGGAGTTGGTTTCCATCCTTGAAGTCTAAGGATGAAGCCTCACAAATGACATGGTTGTGGTTAAGACTAGTATGTTGACCACATATACCCTATGTACTTAAATTACTTAGCCTAGGTGCTTACATATGCCCATTTAAGTACCTAGACTAAGTGGCCTACCTAGCTACCTAAATTAGGTTATTAACCTAACCTAATTAGTGACACATGTCAATAATTCATATGATGAATAAATTATGAAATTAATAATGATAGTAAATTATTTATTATATTATTTATATAATATATATAAATAAATGAGTTAATATATGTGATTCAAAATTATGTTTAATAAATTTTTAAATTTTATTATGCCCAATATTTTATGTAGTCACATGTGTAGGTGTAGAACGTTTTGTAGTCACTAACCATACAACTATAGGTTAGATGAAATATTCTTACAGTCACAATTGGTATGCAATTAAGGGTACAACTACATGTGCCACATATGACTCATTTTGTGACTAGTGTCTTTTGCCACTTGTCCAAGGTGACTATGTAGTTGTATGTGTCATTTACGATTAAATTTTTGTAATTTGTGAGTAAAATGGTAATCGTTAATTTTTAAATTTCTTCTAGTGACTATTAATTAAGTTGGTTAATGAGAATAAAATAGATTGGGATGAACATTTACCAACAATCTTGTTTTCATATAGAACATCATATAAAGTAATTATAGGATACACACCACACCAGCTTGTTTATGGATTGCATCCTTTAATGCCTATAGAGTGTATAGTGCTAGTAATTGGTAGTGACCACAAAGAAGGGAATCTTGTGAGAGTTTGACAAGTAAAGTCTTAAAACTAAAGAGGCTACAAAAAGATAAATTGCAATTTGAGGTGAAATTAGGAACATAGCAATGGAATAGGGTTTTGTGGAGTTGATAGAAGTATATAGAAAAATAGTTCAAATTCATTGATTTTGCTCTATGGTTTCCAAAAGGAGTATATCACATCTTGGGAAGTTCACTAGAAAATGGCTTGGAATGTATAGAGTATAGTATGTATTGCCTAATAATATAGTATTGTTAATGAACTCATTAAATTTGAACCAAATCATGTGTTGGTTAATATTAACAAATTGAAACTGTATAAATTTATTAAATATGAGGTACAAGATTTTAAAGACGCCAACCTATTGGGAAGAACCACAGATAATGGATCAATCATGGAAAGGAATTGAGCATTATAGCAAAACATATGAATATATAAATGACAATATAACGCCACACCAACCATATATGGGGAGGACAACTTAGCAATCATGACCACATAATAATTGATTGACTTAGTAATTCAATTAGCTAGCTAGGTGTAGTCACACTAAAAAGAGCCATAACAAGCGTAACGTTTGTTTAGATTTCACGTTTAGCATCGGTAATTAATTGGATGTTGAAAATATTAAAGCTTTAAATATAGTAAGTTCATAATATATCATTGGAAGATGTAAATTAATTTGAGAAATATATGATGAATAAAAAGCTTTCAAAAGCACTCATTTAACATTGTAACGTTAATTTTTTAACATTAAAAGGATTTTATAAATAGACTTAAAAACTTCTAAAAATTACATATATTTTGAAATCTTTACATGAATTTAAAACCTTGATATAATAATATTTTAAAAATCAAAGAATTTTGAAGAAAAAATTGAAGATTTTAATAAGATTCTAAAAAATATTTTCCCAAAAATAATCCCAAAAATAGTTGGGTGTGGCTCATGTTATTCCATTTGCACCCAATTGTATTGATGAGTTGGGACATATCTCAAGACACATGGTAAACAAAACAAGGGATGATGAACATGTTGTTACGATGGCATATGGATGAATGAAGAATATAACAATACATCTGAACCATTCATAGATGTTAATTGCTTTTAAACATGGAAATATAGGAGAAAACACTTGAAAAATTACAGAAAATAACACATGAAAAAGAAGTGTAAATAGTTGTAGAGTGCAAAAAAATGCAAGTGGATGGGAAATAAGAGGGAAAAAAAGAAACTTGTCATTTAGCATTAGTTTTGGAGAGGTTATTCGGATACATGTTTCAAGAAGATTATGGGGTTATAGAAAAGACAATAGTAGAAACCCAAAAGAAAATTTTAAAACACCAAGGAGGAGCTACAACATGTTCTGAAGAAGAGCAACAAGAGGGTTTCCAAGGACTGTGGAGGAAAGAAAAAACAAATATGAGATTGGAGAAAGATTGGAGCAAAGAAGGAAGTAAGGGGAGGACATTAGATTGCAAAGAATTATGCAAGGGAATGCGAGACAACCTAGAGTCATAACCCCGAGGGTAGTTACATCCCATATTCCTTCTAAACCACACAAGGAAACAACTCAACATAGGAACAACAAAAGAAGGAACAACTACAAAAAATGAAGCAAGAAAGGGGTATCACCATAGTTGGCAAAAACAATTCAAGCACAACACCAATAGATGCAACGAGATGAAATAGATTATTTCTATGATTATCATGCACATATGGAGGTTCATGAAAATGCTACAATGGATGTATATGCAATATAACCACAAATAAATCAGCAACAACTACCATAGCCTTAACTACCACAAATTTTTCAGCCAAGTATAGTGAAACAACATATCGACAACAAGAACATGAACCATAAGATCTTAAAGGAGGACAACAAGATCCTCAAAATGAAGAAGTTGAGGAACAAATATAGAAATTTTTTATACAAGGAACAAAGCTAATAGTTAATGACATTGGTGAATAAAGGGAGCTAGTTGGAAGTATAGTTAAGTGGTGGAACACATATGTGACGAAATGTAACAAAATACAACATACATTTCCTAAGGTTTCAATTTTTCAAATGAGTGTAGTAGTTAAAGATACCACAGGAGCACAAATTAATGTGCAAACAACAATATCAACAACTTAGGATGAGCAAATCAAGCCACAAATTGCTCACACATTGACTTGAAGAACAAATTTTTGTACTATAGCAAGGATTTCAATAACAGAATCCATAGTGGAAGGAGGGTAATGTTACTAGGTGAATGGGAAAATTTCAACAAGGTAGGATGAAGATGGCTGATTAGTTGGACAAAATTAAAACATTTCGTTAGTTTGATTTTTAAATTACTTTTGGAGGAAAAAAACTTAGGATGTAGTTTAAAATTTAATGAAGATTGGGAAATTGTTTTGTTTTTACACACAAATATGAACTTAAAGAGTTGTTGGAAATATAATAAAAACACAATATGTAGTTTATAGTTCTCTTGGGTTGTGAACCATAGATTTTATTGTTTTTCATTTTAGATTTCTACATTTTATACTAAAGATGTTTGATATGTTCAACTTTAAGTGTAAAGAACAATAGAATATTGATGAGGAAATAATGAGTCTACTCTGAACCTGTTATGTTTTCTAAATGAATCATGAAACCCTAATCACATATTTTGATTATTAAAAATAATACATAATTTGGGAAATAAGGAAACAATAATTATAATAAGAAAATTGTGCAAATACCCATCTCCAAATATAATTGAATGAGTCGAAATAACATACCACATGTCTTGATGTACTAGTGATAATACAAGTTTTATTATATTTGAATAGGTAGAAAGTAATTCTAATGTAAAATTTATGCCTACAACATGGGCTAATACACCCATTTATAAATGACAAACACTAAACAAGAGCAATGAATTAAATGCACCATTGATCTTGATGTAATTATAGGACAATGCCCAACAAGAAAAAAAATGATTTTAAAAAATTATACCCAAGTTGTGATTAACATTATAATTATCTTTCCTACATAATATTTCCAAAGAAAAAAAGTGATCCAATGGTTAGAATTCCCCCCTTCAACCAAAAGGGATTAAGGTTTGATTATTTTTTTCAATTTTTTTTTTCTTCCATGAACAAAATGGATGAAAAAACAAACCTTTGGGTAAACTTCTTCAAATTAGATGTCGTAAGGAGAAATGGACTTTTGGGAAAAGACAATGGTAGCCCCAACCATGTTCCCCCATGGATGATTAAGTTGCCTTGCGAAATAATTTGCCCCAATGAACAACTTTTTCAAAGGAAAAAGGTCTAAGTTGCCCTAGGGAACAAGTTCTCCTAGGGAGCAAGTTTTATGTTTAAATAGAAAATACAAGGGGTAAACTTTGTTCAAATCAAACATTTTTTGTACCATTGGAAAGCTCCCAAAACATGGATATCTAAAATAATTTTTCATTCCTGATTTGAAGTTATAAACTAAAAATATGACAAAAAAAGAATTAAGGATCAAATTTCCAAGTCCCCTTTTCCCCCAAGGAGAACAAAATTAAGTTACCTAGTGGACTAAATTGCCTTGGGGAACAATTTTTCAAATGTTTGATAAGAAAATATAAGGGGAAAATTTTGTCCAAATTAAACATTCTTTGTACCATTCAAAAATTCTTGACATGTAAATATTTTAAATCATCTTACATTTTTTATTTGAAGCTTTGAATTAAAAATTATGGCAAAAACAAAAGTTAGAGTCAATTTCCAAATCTTTCTCTCCCTTGGGAAGAAGGCCTTTTTGACCCTAGCCTTTATTTCATAATTTTTTTAGCTCATGGTTTCAAATCAAGAATGCAAGGTCATTTTAGATATATTTATGCTTCAACATATTTCCAATGGTATAAAGAACATTTGATTTGGACAAAATTTACCCTATGTATTTTTTTGTCAAACACTACTCGAATTCTTGGTCTTTCAAATTGTTCAAGTTGATTAATTAGTCCTTTTTTATTAATGGACATGTCCATTTTGACTTGATGCCAGAGACATGTATTTTTTGACCAATCAACTTAATTAAAGTGATCTATTTGACTAATACATCCAATCAACTTGGATAACATTAGTCAAAATGGCTAATGAGCTTTAATCAAATGCTCAACATCTAGTCAAATTGAACATAAAAAAATAACATCATTAGTCAAGATGACCAACAATTTTTATTGAAATGGGACATCTTATGCCTATTATATATTTATCTTTTACCTCCCACCTATAATCTTACAACCTATCTACCTACCAACCAACCCACCTTCCTACCTACTAAATGTGTTGCTTACCTATGTACCTACCCACCCACCTATACCTACTTATCCACCCAACTATAACTTACTTACATGTTAACTACCTACCTATTTACCTACCCCCTCACCTATACACCCACCTACCTCCTATAACCTACCTAGCTATGTACTTCATAGTCTTGTGTTGAAATAAACATATGAAATAAAAAACTTAACAAAAGTTGAACACCTTTTCATGGTGTGGTCTATTGGTTAAGAACTTGATTTATCATTGGGGAAATCAAAGGTTCAATTGTTAATATTTGTAACCTATGTACATGTTGAAGGGGCTAAAGTAGGTAGGCTAAGCTAGGTTACCACCTACCTATTTTTTTTTTATGGCCTACCTACTTACCTACCTACCACCCACAAAAATATGAATTTTAATAATAATTTCTAAAATAAATTATTTAAATCTGAGCAAAAATTTAACCAATGAACCAGTTCATTATTCGTTAGTCAAAATGATTAGTCAAAAATTTAAATGACTAATCAAGTGGTCCATACTCTACTAGTCAAGAAAACCAAATAATTTGCTAGTGAAACATTCGAGAACTTAGCTCTTCAAAGCAACTTAATCCCTTGGTAACTTAGTCCCCTCCTCCTTGAGATAGAAAGCAAGAGAAAACAATTTAGTCCCTTTCTTCCCCAAGGACAAAACAATTTTCTCTACCCAGGACATCTAGCTTGAAAAAGTTGTCTAGAGAACCCTTTTTTTAAATCCCTTTTGTTCATGAGAAGAACATTTTTTGAGAAAAGATGTAACTTTGAACCCTTTGGTTGAAGGGGGGAGATTCTAATCATTGGATCACTTAATTTTCCTTGGAAATATTGTGTAAGAAAGATAATTGAAGAGTTAATCATACTTCGAATTAATCTTAACTGACCAAAAGACAGACTAAAAATATTTAATATTTTCAAAAAGTATGTTTTGTTTGTTTGCAGGTTTATCTGGTTTGATGTTTCGCTCTTCAATCGAGCTGTGTTGGTTTTTGTGATGGAGCGGGTTAATAGCTGCTTTTGAATGGTTGGCTCTTGAATGAAATTGCAGATCACTGAGCTAAGGGCTGGTTGATGCATCAAATTTGGGAGAGGACTGATGATGAACTGTAAACAAGGGAATGCTAGTCTTCAAGAGGCAGACTGGAGGTGAAGAGTTAAGTGTTCATTTTGATTACTGTTAGAAGGTAGAATTTTTTTGTGATAGGATAGATTGGTGAAAAACAGAAGGGAAGAATATCATGCTATTAATGGTCTTGAAGTAATGTTTTCTGTTGCGCTGTAGACTTCAAGATAGGAGAAATGACTGATGTTAGGAATTAGGGACTAGTCCAGGGGAAAGGATGATGGTGTCTAGAGCTTTCAGGAGTGGTCATGTGGATAGATCGGGGTATTTTTAGTCATGAGGGAATCTGTCAATCTTACTGGGTTCAGAAGAGAGTACCTACCATAGTGTGGGAGCTCTGGAGGAATTGGGATTTCAAACACACCAGTGGGCACTGTGGGAAGTTTTGGGCGATATCCTCTTGTCTCTCTGTCCAACTTCTATTCTGATGGGATCTAGTGGGAATTGGGATGGCAGTATGAAGTCTGTTCACAAACTACCACATGACTAGTTGGCTCATGAGAGGAAGCTAGTAGAGTTCTGATCCCATGAAGTCCTAGAATTATATTTTGAACCCTACATAGAAGTGTAGTACAAGTTGTTTATGCAGCAAGTAGTGTTGTGACATTGTTGGTTAGCCAAACTAGTAACTCTGTTGTTGGTAAGATCATTTATGTAGGGGTTTCTTATGTCCTAGGTTATCCCCTTCCTTTTTGGTGACACCCCAGTTTGAATGCTTCAGAATTTTGACAACCAGCTACATATAAGAATGTTAGGCCTCCCATGCAATTTGAATTCATTGTAATAACCTTATGTTTTGGACTGTATTATATGAGGATCTCCATGTGAGTTTTGAGAGAGAGAAATTGTGTGAACATAATGATTTGATCTACAGAGGGTCACTCTTTGTCCTTTTCTGCGTACTGCTCATGTTCAGATGTTGATAGTTGATACCTAATCACTTAGGTACTAGGGCATCACTCTTTGTGTTTTTCTGGGTCCTGCTCATGTTCTTCCAGTGTCAATATATTGGTAAACCAGAGGGTGGAGCTGCAAGGAGACTGTCATTGAGCTTATGAGAAAGCTATTTAATGTGTTAACCATGTTTAAAGTTTGAAATTTTTCAATTGTTGCAAGGACATACTAGGACCAGGGTTAATAAAGCCCAGATTCATGGTAAGAAATTCATGCAAAATACACAATAAAAAACAAGCATTTGGTGGAAACTGAAGAGCACTACAAGAAGTAGAAAGAGATGTTCAGGTGAATGTCAAGTCACATTTGGAGTTGAGCTTTTTTCTGGAGAAAAGCTGGATCTCAATTTAAATGTTTGTACAAGTTCATCATGATCAGTCTGAGGGGAATCTAATCTCCTTGACCGTCATTTTGGATCAGTAATTCGTGACTGTCTCTTCTCCAGTGCTTGCCAGATCCTCCTCTCTAGTTCTATTTTCAGTGATGGAGAAAATGAGATTCTTAGCTCTCTACGTTATTTACAGCTTCCCCACCCCCCGGTGCAGCTAGATATTCTTCTCTTGCCAGGAGATAATATTGCTGGAACTTGTCAGAAGTGTTTTGAGTACTAGACAAATGCAGATCCGTGCAGACAGATATATTCTTCTCCGTAAGAGAAAGGAACCCTCAGGCTAGCTCCATGCTATAACCTGATGCAGCAGTCGTAGTACTACTCTGTCTTGTCTGTTGGGTTCTCGCGGCGTCCTGCAGTTTCAATCCACATCGGGCTAGGTGCGGTGCAAAATTTACTGCCAAGCGGCACCCTCATCCTTACAACAAACAACCACATGGGCGGTAGCTGCAGTGATTAACATCTGGAGTTTGTCCTTCACTGCACACTCTCGAACCCTCCACGAAGCCGGCGCCCGCCCCTTTGAGCTCTCGAGAGTTGAAGTAGTACCAAACAAGTGATCGCTCGCGTAAGAAATTGTGAAACAGCTAGCCTGCTCATGTGTAAAACTGTACGCAGATCTTGACTATAGAAGGTGGCTAGCAAGATCAATGGGTGCTACAAGAATCTTCACGGAATGGATCAGATCTTCGTACTTTCATAGCACTGTCCGAGAATCAAGTTGAAACAAAATCACGAGTCAAGCATTAGACTGGATCTCGCGGAATCAAGAAATCTGCTGCAGGGTAAACACTTCACAGTCGTCAAGAGGAGTGTACACCGATTCAACAGAGGCCCTGATCACTTGCATTCGAACTAGAAGCTGCGGCATCATCAACAACGCCCCAGTACTACCAAGTGCAGTACGAGTAGTTGATCCACAGCTACGTACATTCAAACTCTTGTGGCATTGTGCCAACAAGGGTTGCAACACAGTAGTCCACATTATAACGTCCCAACAGGTCGTCGACTTAATTGGGGTCCCAAAAAAAAAGATCAAGATGAGTACTAAGCTTTTTAGGTTGCTTGAAAAATGAGGCAAGGAAAGAGAGAGGATCCAACTAAAACACCAAGAGGAACCTATAACAGAAGATCACACTAGAACTCGGAGAGAAGAGTTGGCAAGAAAAAGAAAACTCTGGAAGAAAATATATATTAGAAGGATTTGCTTGTAGATCAAAATGCAGAGAATGAAGAGTTTTTGAGTTGGAGAATTTCAGAGAGCAGATGAGAGACGAGATATGAGATGGGTTGAAGGGAGAGAGGAGTGGTGTCGGGCTCTTATCCTCTTGAGTTCGCAGCCATGGCCGAGTGCGTTTGCCGATAACTTGACTCAGCAAAACGCATCTGCAACAGGGGAGAGAGACAGTAGTAGTACAAGAGCCAAACTTGCTGCGTTGGAAGAGGTAGAACCGCATCAGAAGCGTCCGATGACTGAAGATGGACGGTTGGATTCATGGAGTATGCAGGTACCATGCTTATCCCATTTTTGTTGCCCGCGATTTTGGTGTGTGCGTAAAGCGACAGTATGTGACCAAAAATGGGAAAGGGGTGGAAGGATGGGAAGCAGTAAAAGAAACCCCCCCAAAATTAAAAGGAAAAAAGAAAAGAAAAAAGAAAAAGAAAGGAGAAATAAAAGAACGGACCTCAAAAAGCGGCCCTCAAAAGCCACCACCCAATTGGGCTGTGATAAAGTGTAAGGTAACACCCCAGGACAGGGTACTGCCGAAATCAGCCCAGCCTTTGGCTATCACCTCATATGGGCCCTCCTCCCAGTAATGTGCTTTTGTCCTTGGGACGTCACCCCCACATGAAGCACTCCAAGAAAATTCATAGTTTATGTGGATGGCACCTTATATCCATCAATTTCCCTCTTAGGAATTGGGAGGGATATTATGCCTCGTCCTCAATGATGGGATGGGAGTTGGGGGCTTTCCTGAAGTATGGGGCCTACTCGGTGACTTAAAATAATTGAAGGCCAATCACATGACCATACATTTTTCAGAGAAGAGAGTTAGGTGGTTGGTGTGGGTTCTAGAGTGCGTTTTTGTACTTTGTGGGACCAAAACACCAAACTGCACCAAATTAACAATACGAGTAATCGAACAACATCATTCATTTTGTGCCCCCATTGGCCAATGGCAGACAAATGAAATGAAATGAAATTTACCATTGAAAAGCTTGGTGGTTCGATTGTCTCTTCAACCCTTACACAAATCATCTTTTTCATTTCATGAAAGAAGACATGTTGTTAATCTTATCATAAGATTGTCCCATGGTTGGCCACATAATCTCTCATCTTCAAACCAAACCCCTTCAATACCACCAATATCCAAAAAACTCCCAATCCTCTCCCACCCCTTCCTCCCACTTGCAAGTGACAAATGGTGCATATGGAGGCCATCTGTTGCACATAACATAACAAAACTTTAAGTGAAGTAGAAAGCAAAAACACCATGAATGAAAGTCTAGTACATTACTCTAATGCTGCAACAAAAGATAGCCAAGCTTCAAAGAAAAGTAACTGTACATCTAGTGTAAGGAAGAGGCTCTGTGTCAAGTCAGCTCGGCATTGTGTACATCAAGGTGTTTTGAAAGATCCCATGTGGTGGTATCTTAAGGTACAAAGGACCTCAAAGCCCATACCATCCTTTTGTCACTTCAACATCTTCACCATCCTTCAACAATCAACATTGCCTTTTTGTTATCCTCTTTCATGGCCATTAGAAAACATGTAATTAATTTCCAAAGGGAGTAAGTAACTTTGGAATGTCTAGTGGTTTAGGGTTTATGAGTAGGAACTGGAAATGAAAGCTTTAAAGTTAGTGCAAGTTGGCATGATTAAGTTAAGACTTAGTGTTAAATTTTTTGGGTTGGTTTAAATTAACCCAATAATTTTGAAATCTAAATTGCTTAACTTTGAAACAATAATCACTTATGGCCATTCATAGCAATTGATGGGTGCATGATTCGTATATGTGCACAATGCAAAAAAATCTTTGTCAAGTTATTGAATTACGAGATATTTTATTGTATGATATTTGCAACAAGGATGTCATTTCCAATAGTGTATTGTCACTATTGTAGTACATGGGTAGCTTCAACACATGTTTGTCAAATAATTAATTAATTTTGAAGATTCCATGTTAAAAAGTAAAACATTTTTTAACATTCCAAAAATATTCTCTATTTTTCCTTCACAAAATTTCGTTCTTTGAAAAAGAATATGTTTTGAAATTTTCATAATTTCTCAAAAATAATATAACTAGTGTTGAAGCTATGAAGGTACTATAGGTATGTAGATTTATTATTATTAAGATCAACTAGTACAATATATTTTTATTAAAATTTCAAACAACTTGTTTTGGAATTGGAAAGATAGCCAAATTACTTGTGTTCCCATAACCATGGTACTAGGGTGATGGACACTGAGAATCCCCATGAAATAAAAAGCTAACCAAACTAAAGCAAAAATAATATATGGACGGATGAATCCCATAACAATATTGCTACAAAGATTCATCCATGCCATCAAAAATACCTTTGAAAGGAGGCAATATTGCATTGGTTATACCACAAAAATTTCAATCACACCAACTAATTTGGTTAACATCATTTTATTGGGCCAAGACTACATATTAATTGAGGTCCACAACTCCTTAACACTAGAAGTAGCTTTGATAAAATTAGGTGAATTTCAACCACACCTATATGGAATAATTAGTAACTTAAAACTAGCTAAAAAGACTAAGTATGAAATTGAAGTTCCAACTAGCCAAGCCTAGCCAAATGATTTGATATTTCACTTATTTCAAAAGATCTACTCCAATTAATGCATCTCATTTTATTTCATTCCAATCTAATTTTGGTTTAATTCCATTTTGGATATTATGTCAAAGAATACAAGTTCTTTTGCATAAACAAAAGAGGTAATCTAAAGTTTAATTACATTCAAAGCTACATAAAATATGAGTTAATATCATGGAATGGACCTTATGCACCTTATCTTTCTCAAAGGAAAAACATATTGAGTGGTTTCATGTGGAAATTTCTAAAGGGAAAATGTTATGGTAATTTATGTTCATGGTCAATATTTCTTCCCAATGAAACACAAGTTATTCAAAGGAAGATTAATGTAAAGGCCATTGTTCAAATTTAAATTGAAATCGGAAAAATCTCAAATTTGTGCCTTTGTCTACTTCACTTAAGATTGGATTGCACATTTTTTTGGTGGGTCAAATGATGTGTTAAGGGAAAAATCCAAAGTTTAATAGTTCATAAAATTTGTAAAATGATAAATTTATGACCTAGATTTAAAAATTAGACTACTTCCTAGATCTATGGTTTAAGGTATAAGAAAAGTAAGGAAATTTAATGGTGATGAACCAATAGAAGGCCTTCCAATGTATAAACTAGTGTTGGTCAGGCATGTCCATTTTAACATACCAGTTGGGTATTCGTATTAAAGTTCTCTCAATTTAGACATTAGGTGAAAACATGAATAGTAAAAAACAATTATTCCAAATAGACATAATAGGTGGGTTAATATAACTGTAAGCTACATGTTTTAAGGGTATTCAAATATGAACATGAATACACGATCTCATACCAACTAGTATGAATATTCATATGGGTATTGAATATTCACATCAAGGCTTTAATTTGAAGTGAAAAAAAGAATTCAACAGAGAACCATCAAGAAGTGATTTTTTTCTTTAGCCTAGAAGTTGGAGGAGTTGTTCCATTGGAAAGTACATGGTAGGGCACAATTCTTACCACTCATGAACAACAGAAAACACAAATTCCTAACCTTTTTAAAGCTTCACTAAATGTGACATATACATACCCAAAACATATAAAAAAATCTGCACACAATATATGGATAGGATGCTTTCAAAATATAAAAGTTTGAGGTATGAACAAGTGCAATGGTAGTATTGGTGAAGGCAAACAACAAATCAGAGTATGTCCTTGACTTTTTAAAAATGGATACTAATTAGTTATGGTTTTACATACCCAAGTGCATACCTTAATACATACTAAAACCTTATAGACCAAACGAACACTAATATAAACATCCCATGACCTGTTCATTAAAGGCCAAATTTTGTTGGAAAGTTGTTTTATAGAATGGTAATTGAGCAGAATAATTCTTAGAGTCAAAAATGGAAAAGATCATAAGCTAAATCTCATCACCATGATGGTGGCTTACAACAATATTGTTGCACCTATATATATATATAACAAAAAGGTTTGATAATTTCAAATTGAATTTGTTAAAATTTGTTAATAAAGAATAAACTCATAGAATGTAGAATATGTTTTTGAATTTGTAACAAAAATCTAATGGGTAGGTTGCAAGTGCAAATTTCAAATGTTCTAGTAAAAAAAATAAAAATCCCTTGGAACAAGGAAAAAAATGTTTAACTTAGCCACCAATTAAGTTTAAAAAGTAATAGACACATTTTGGTTTGCTTTACGATATCTTTCCATTAGCTTGTTGTAAACACAATTACACACATGAACTATTATGATGGTAGCAAACTTGTGGAAAGCAACTAATATCTTGTTAGATGTCATGTTGCAATAATAATCATTTTCCATTGGAAAGATGGAAATATTTTGGAAAATTTGTATTAGTTAACATTGGGAACCTTTGGAATACTTTGATAAAAATCACACATGAAAATATTGTAGGGAACTTTAAAAAAAACCTATGTTCCCATAATGAAGGATGACATGTGTCATTGTCCAATGATTCAAAGGTTTATTCAATTTAGGAATCACAACTCTACATTCCAATCAATGCATGACATATAGAGGTATGAGGTCAATGACTAGAAATTTGTGATCATGGTAACCTAATGGAAATACACCCTTGTATTGGACTTGAAATTCAACCAACCAATGAGTAATGACACCCATGGAAGCTTGTATGGAGATTCCATAAGCCCATTGTTCCTTCATCAAACATGTTATATGATGGATCAATAGTGATGGGCATATGATAAAATACAGATTCTTCATCCATTTTACGGTTATAATGGATGTTCATGGTTCAATTTCACACTTGCATAATGGATTGAATTTCATGATTATCCTATAAAACATTTTGGGAACATTGTGTGATTAATGTATCTTTTTGAATGTTTTATGAAGTATGATGATGACATGTTAATCATAGATGCCATCATTAATTTTTATAATAATGAATTCCATGAAAAGCATTTTAAATCTAATTTAGTTCATTTGAAAAACTCTTAAACTATTAAAAAACATTTACAAGGTCATGTGGGTGCAATCAAGGTTGGGGTCACAAAAAGAATGTCTTGCCCCAAAATTATCTCAAAACATTATTTTGAATCACCATTACACTTACGAAATAATTTATTTAGTAGATTTTATTGTGATTCAAGGATGTTAAAACATGTTCTTAAGTGTCCTGAAAATTGGCTTAGGAATTGTGTCCCATTATCGAAAGGACTCAATAGGACCAGCAACATTTGTTCAAATTGTTCCATATTTTAACCACAAATAAAATAAAGTGTGTCCTTTATGATTACATAAAATTTTAATATGAGAAATTCCCAAATTTTGTGGAATTAATGTTAGAGTCTTGGATTTTTTCATAAAAAGGTTTTGTTAATACAACCAAACAAATTAATTTTATTATACAAAACTACAGTCCAAAGATTTGAAAAGAAATATAGGAGAAGTCACTAGTAGAAATCAGCTAAAATGTAACCAGTCCATTTACGACTACATGCGACTTGTAGTCATTTGCCACTAGATTTGGGAATATTGCAACTACAAGATCAAATTTCAACTATTTTGGTCATTTTCACAACTATGATGCAACTATTAGAAATTTCATCCTATTGGTTGGATTAATTTTACATTTATTTTCATCCATTAATATGTTGATATGTCCTATTAGTCGCAATAGTCCCCAAATTAGTTACATCCTAAGGGTATTCTACAATGACATAGGGGTGTATTTTAATATATGTACTAAAATTATATATAATATGCATACGTATGTATACTATTCATATAATGAATCTAGGCAATTTGCCTCACTTGAGTTGCCCGACAAACTGCCTTTTGCCCGGTGCTTATGACGCGAAAATTGCCTCCACACGCCACCCGTGCCAAGGAACAAGCAGGACATAGCTAGCGGCATAGGATACGCCGACTCGGCGTCAGCGGCTTCGTGTCGCACTGAAGTAATCCGATATGCGGTTCTGCACGTTCTACAACTTCCCCATTCATTTCTAATACTAATCGTAAAACACCATGAGCAGCAGGATGTTGAGGTCCAAAATTTAAAGTAAAATTCTTGATTTGTTTGGTTCTAGCCATATCTAATCATTAATATGCATCTAATGCATATTAAAATATGCATACGTATGTATAATATTCATATAATGAATCTCAAAATTAATATTTGACCTTTGAATTTTTTATTCAAATCTGAAAATTGTTATTTCAATTGTTTAAAACATTATTTGAATTTTAGATTTTGGATTTGAACATGATATTTTCAATTTAAATTTAAAAAGGCTTATTTGATCTAAAATTTGATATTTGGATTTTACACTAATATTTTCGAATCCAAAAATTAGTATTTCAATTCAGAAAATTATAACTGTTTGTAAAAATGCACATTTTAATTTTGAATATTTCAATATAAATATTAAAATTTATACTTCAACTCTGAAATTTTTCATTTAAATTTTAAAACAATCATTTGATTTGAACCTGAAGTTTTAGTTCCAAATTATTATTTTGGATTCTCAGAATTAATACTTCTAGTCTGAAAATTATTAATTGAGTCTAAAAATAGATATTTCAATTTTGAATATTTTTATTTGACTCTGAAAATTAACAGTTCAATTCTGAAAAATTTTATTTAAATTCAAAAAACTTATTTGATCTAAAAATTAATATTTGATTTCTACATTATTATTTTCAAATCTAAAAATTACTATTTCAATTCAAAAAAAAATATTGAGTCTAAAAATCGACATTTTGATTTTAAATACTTTTATTTGAACTTGAAATTTGATATTTGAATTCTAAAGTTTTAAATTTAAATTTAAAAAAATTATTTGATTTCAAAATTGAAAATTGAATTCCAAATTATTTTGGATTATTGAAATCAATATTTCAATTCAGAAAATTATTAATTGAGCCTTAAAATGGACATTTTAATTTTGAATATTATTATTTTAATTTGAAATTTGACATTTCAATTCTGAAATTTATTATTTAACTTCAAATAACTTATTTGATCTAGAATTTGATATTTGAATTCTGAATTACTATTTTGGAATCTTAAATTTATATTTTAATTCAGGAAATTATTGATTGAGCTTTAAGGAATTTTTCTAGTAGTGTTATCCATAGTAAATCACTTTTATAAATAATTATAAATGATTATTTTTATTAAACCTTAGTTACACATAATAATAATTGTTGTAACATAGATTTGTATATTTTTTAAATTTATATTTCTATATTAGAAGAAATTAATCAATGTAATTAATGTGACATTACTTTAAAATCATTGCAATTATTTCATATAAGAATTAATTAGTATGTGCATAATTATTTTCTAATTGAACATAATTATTCACATTCTGTAATTTATAACTTCAAACCTGAATTAAAAATTTGGAAAACCTATAGTGTAGTTAAAATAATTATTTTACTGATTTTAATTTCATGAATTATATATGTAATTTTTAAATTTTGTGATTAATCATCTATGATAAGTATTTTACAATAATTTTAAAGTAATTATGAAAATTAACATTATGGTTATCAAATTATTTTATTTATAGTTAATAATTAGCAAAAGAAAAAAATTACTTGACTTATGATTTTTTTTACAAACTGAATGTAATTATATAATCAGTAATGTAATTAATTGAATAGTTTTTAAAAAATTCGTGTAAGAATTTGTTTTCTGATAGTAATTGTTAATCCATTATTTATAATTTTAACATAAATATTTAAAATAGTTATTTTTAAAATTATAATCATTAAATCAATTTTACATTAATTGTATTATATATAATTCGAACATATTCTAAAAAATAATAAAATATTTTTAAATATCTTAAATATTTAATTATTTGTGAGTTATGTATTAATAATTTGTGAATTACTACAGGATAGTTAGTTTGTTAAATATTAAGAACTTATTGCTTATTTAAGTAATTGACACTGAATACTGAATATTTGTAGTGTGTGATTTATAATTTAAATTCATGTAAATTTAATTATTATTAAATAAATGATAATCTAATTATCTAGCACTTGAATTGTTTAGAAATCTAAAACCTAATAAAGTAAAGCATGAAGAAAATTTTGTTCTTACAATTTAGTTTGTGAGGAAGTTGGAACTTCAAAACTTATCCCATATTGTTTGTTCTTCATTCCTATTTTGAACATTATATAAACCAGGGGGTGTGGTCATCCAATTTCACATTAAAAAATTTGTGCACACGGGATGAACTAATAAAAAAAATAAAATTATGCACATTTTTAAAGTGCATACCTTTCTAACCTACTTATTTACCTGGCTAGGTCGGTACTTAGTTTGACCTACCCACCTAGGTTGACCTATGTACCTACCATCTAAGTACCTACGTATATGAATAGTTATTTAACCCAGGAAAGTTGAACCTACCTATTTATTTTCTTAACCTAAATAGGTAGGTTGGTATGTAACCTAGGTTTGTAGGCACATATTTGTGTACCTACTTAGGTACTTACCAACTTAATATTAATATTTTAATATTTTTCTTCTTAATGCCACGTGGCATACTTATATTGGGCCACATGTCATAATATAAGATCATCCAAGTATTAGAATTGAACGTCCTAGATTATTTCAAAATAATATTAATAATATTTTAAATAATCAAATATTAAAACACGTGGCAACACATCATTTGCCCTTAATTGTTACCAAAATAGTTGCATCTTAGTCGCATGTGACAATATGTATACAATGTAGTCAAAGGATGAAATGTATTTGTTGACTTTTTTTTTCATGTAATACCTTTTGTCATTTGCAACTAATTTATCACATGCGACTTGTCTTAAGCGACTATAGGGATTTTAGTTGCAAAATGTCTCTTGCGATTAAAATTTAGTCACAAACACTAGTCGAAAATACATAGTTTTCTTCTAGTGCCTTGAACTTTAACATGCATTCTATACAACACAAAAGCTTTAAAAGCTCAATTGAGCGCCTTTACTTTGCAAGCTCGGATTCACAAATCTCAAACCTCATAGTTCATCCTAGAACTTTTAAGTCTACCCCCCTAAGTTTTGAAGGGACAAAATATGGACAAATTTACCACCTTTTATCATGACTACCAAGAAACCATAAGTAATATGAAGTAAAGTGATTAATGATTACCCTACTTGCAGTTGTGTGGATTTTTTTTCCATGATGTCTACACCCTTTGACAAGCATGGGCCATGGGTGCCATGTAAACATTTGTATTACATTATGCAATATGCCATGTATTTTGGGATTAAAGAACCATTCATCCACTATCCATCCTGGAATTGGAATGAGGTTCATAGATTATTAGATTGTGCCAAAGTCCTAGAGGTAAATTAGGTTGCAATGTCATTAGATAGTTGTTAAATATGATTATTATGGGTTTTATTCTTTTGGAATGCAGTTTGCTACAGAAATAAAAATATTTTTTTAAAATGACGTGTGTAGTGCACTATTTTCTAATTTCACAAACATTTTCCCATTCCATCATTATGTAGACTTCCTACCCTTGGTTGACTATGTGATTTAATTTAATTTACATAAGTTATTGTTTCACCCTTTTACATTATAATGTAGCTCATTCGAGTTTCACCTTTGACACCCTTTTTTTGTGAATGAAATTGGACATGAAAAATTATGTGAATCCAACAATTTCCATTTGTCATAATTGTTTTGGAATTACTTTCATCCATATATTCAACCAATCAGAAGTTTGATCCAAACAATTCATTTACTTTGAATTATCATCCAAAAGTTCATTCATGTTCCACATTCATCCAAATATTTCATCATTTTTGTAATTTCATCCATGTACATGTGGTTTTCATCTAACATAGTTGTTTTGGAATTAGTTTCATCCAACATTTCAGCTTATCAAATCTTTCATCCAAACAATTCATCTACTTGCAATCATCATCCAAAAAGTTCATTGATGTTCAATTTTCATCCAAAAATCATCCATTTTGTGACTTTCATCCATGTACATGTGGAAAAATATTTTCCATGTCATTCCTACATGGCATAGGGATATTCTAAGAATAGTTTGTCCTCGTCATCAAAATATTCCAAATATATTCATTCTTGCTCACACTCATGTGCTCACTTTGTAGCATCGTTGTGAATATGAAGGCGCGCAATATGATGAATGAAACAATGGCTTCAAATTCTAATTCAAAGGTTGGAGATGATGTTAATGTGGAATCCCAAAATTGCAAAGGTTGAATTTGGCGATAATTTTGCTATCATTTCCAATGAATTAAAAAATGGTGATCCATTTTATGTCATTTTTTACAACAAGTCTTTGCATAGGTGCAAGTAAACCTTCAAAAATGAATGCATGAACACTTGGTTTTGAAGGGGAATATGATTTTAGTAAGTACTTGGTATTATGGAGTGCTTGGTTGTCAAGGTACAAATGTTTCATATATGTTGTTGATAGATTTTGGGGTAGCATTTGCATATTCACACCTTGTGGTAACATCAAAAATTCCAATGCTCCCATGTGCTATAAGAAAAGGTGAATTAAGGTTCAATATATGGTGTTGAAAACTAATGGTGGTTTGATAATTGTTGTAGAAGAAAAACTAGCTAATAACTAACATGATTTTAAACATAATATCCCATAAGTTGTTTCCATTGTGTGTTGTTGCCCATGGCATTCAATATGAAGAGGTCCCTTGTGTATTTGTTATTGCCTTTTCATATTAATAACAACTTCAATGTTTTTGGAAAACTTCCCAGCCTTATATGTTACATCCTACTTATTATTGGGAGCTAATGCATGAGAAAGGTGATACAAAATACAATTAAGTAGGTGCATATGGATTTGTGATGTTATTTAAAGAATTCAAGTCTCATGAACAAATCAAATGTGAATTTATTTGCTCAAATTGTTCAAGTGGACTATGTTTAAGTTTCAAAGATGTCAACTTCAATCAACAAAGTTGTATTGATTTGCTGGTTGAAGTTGTTCTATAATAAGTGAAGGAAAGATTTGAAAAAAAATAGTTGGTTTACATTCTATTGAAGTTGATTGGCCACATGTATTTGTAATAATGCAAACAATAATAGAAATCTTGTATTTTGCTACCATCAATTTTGTGATTACATGCAACTACATCATTTGCAACTATTATTACAACTATGGACTACCTTTGAGATTTCTACAACTATCTTATGATTACATTATCACTGTTGGAGGTTTCATGCTTCCATGTGGATGATTTTAATGTGTATTTTCATTCAAGAACATGGTAGAAAATCCCATTAGACACATTACAAACTAAAAGTTAATTTTAAAAAATTGAATAGTTGTGTTAACAAAATATTAAGGGTATACTAGGGTACATCTTTAAGGGTGTATTGAGATATTAATGGTATATTTCTGAATGTGATTTATGATTTATAAATTTTAATATTAAATTTCTATTCAGTTTATTATAATTGTAGTAAAGTTTTATATCATGGCTAAATTAAAGGTGTCAAATATTAACAAAATTTTAATGAAGTTTTAATTAAGATTTAATGTTTAATAATTGTACCAATAGAAAGTGTAATTTTTTGGGTAAGTTATGCAAGAAAAAAATGGATTAAAGGAATGTACATTCACTACTACAAAATGTGGGTGCATTTCATTACTCCCCGTTCTCTAAACCAATGAATTCACTCAAAATATAGTGAAATCACTTGGCGTACAATGACACCTTTTGTTGTAGTGGTTGGGCACAAAGACATACTTGTCAATATGTGTTACCACAACAACATTCTTTTATCAAATGACTTGGATCTTTGCAACAAAATTATATTAGCTACAAAGGTGTCCATTTTTCTTTGCTTATAGAGGTTATGGTTCAAGCATGGGAACCATTTTCTTGGTGGAAACACATAAAATTTATCACTAATAAAATCCTTCATTAGTAAATAGTGTTTCATATATGTGACAAGGCATATATGCAACAAAATGTGCAATATATGGGTAGAATTGCACCCTTTGCAAGATGTAGAACCCACTTTTAATCTATGGGACTATATCCTTGTCCAAATAGGTTTGCAATTTTTCCTTGTGTTTGATTTGAACATGATGAATTGCCATGTGGTTTCTTGATGTTTATAAGTGTTTGATTAAATTATTCACATTTTTTTTGTAGATGATATGGTCTTGAAGTGTTAAAGGAGGGTTTTCATCAAACCCAAAAATTGGTAACTGCTTGTTACATGGGCCTTTCATGAAAAGCTACCAATAAGTAATGATAGATTAAACCTTGGTCGATATAGTTTGTTGACAAAACATTTATGTGTTTTACTCCATCAAAAACCAATTTCTCAACAGGATGGAGATGGTGAAGTTATGTGAAAGGAAACTTTGGCTAAAGTTTAGTCAACATCCTTAAGATCCTTGAAGAAGAAAAGATCAAAAGGGTGGAATTTGATGATGAGTTAGACCCCATACTTGTAGCTCAAGATGATGTTAGAAAGATATTTGATGAAATGATATGCTTAGGGTCAAAAAAGAAGGATCTAATTGATAATAAATCCCAATTTCAACCACAATGAAGTTTGAAGAAAATGTCATATTTAAATTAACTATAGGCAATCAATTATATGTTAATTTGTATATTAGAAAAAATAGGTTGACTCATGTGAAACCTTCAATCTATTTTAACAATTCAAAAGCATACATGACTACTATAGAAAGTTTCAATGTATGTTTCACATGATTCCAGGATCAAATGTGAGAATGCATATTGTTCAAAAGGTGTCCACAACACAATTTTCTTTTGTAAAGGTAGTTTTGCAAATAAATAAAGCTAAAGGGAGTTAGAAGGGTACATTAAAAGTTCTTAGTGTAAATGCTAGGGTACATGGTGGATAGGTAGAATACAAAAGATGATAAGAAACATGGGAACCAAACGAAGGATATTTCATCAGCTAATTGATCTATTAAATAAACCAACAACAATAATTATTGTGCTCTTAAATGATTTTTCAAAATCAAGTAGGCATTTAAAATTCAAATACAATGTTATTAATAGCAAATGGTAGACATAGACTATGTCAGCAGTTCAATCACTATGACTTTCGATATATTTCAAAATGTTTACAGCTTGAACTATTGATGTTGAAGCTTTCAATGAATTTATTTTAAATAATTAATAAATTATATTAAAATTTTAAAATTATTTTTTAAATTTGAAAATTCCAAATATTTAATATATATAAATAAATTACCAAATTCTTTTTCATAAAATAATTCTATGGTGAATGAAAAAAAAAAAACTACACCCCTACAAAATATCGTTTAATCTCATGTCCTTCTTAAAACACATGACAAATGACCTCCCTTGGTGATTATTAAATTTTTAATAACTATAAATCAAAGAACCTAAACTAGAAAGCTCATGTAAGAAAAATATTGGGATATCATTATTTATTCACTTATTAGGCATGTATATTTTCAACTATATATTTTCATAGGTGAATACGAGGGTAAATATATAAGTTCTACTTGGTTGATATGTTTTTATGTATCCCCTTGTTTAACTAGTAGATATTTCATATTTGTCTTGTTTTTATAAATATTAAGTAAACATTGGATTATAGAAATTGCATCTAATGATTGATTAGAGTGCCTTAATTGTGTTAAAAAACTTCCAAGTTAGTTAATTTGGTTTTGCATGTCTTTTAAAATCTTATAATTTTGGTTGTCTAAAAACTTCAAATGTATGGTATATGAGATAGGAACATGGGTTTTTATCAACATATGGAAACACCAATCAATTTATGAACAACTATCTTATTCTTTTGACAAGTGATCAAAGTGTATATGTTAACCAAAAAGCCATTTATGTGGTATGTCATGTGTTTTGAACCTAATTGAACAATTAGGGAGTGTGACTAAAACTTTTAAAACCCAACGCATGATGCATAAGGGTAGATACACTTAAAAAATATATAAACACAAATCTTGAAATGTGGTAAGTCATTCGAATTCTTATCCCCATTTATATATATGTGTATATACCTAATCAAATAACCAATTAATCAACATTGGTCTTCCTTGGTTTTATTATGACAAATGATTGGTTGGAAACAAGTAGAGGGAAGGTATATGCAAAAATCATCTTATAGTTTATATATGCATTCGTACATTTTGCACAACAATCAATTATGGTGAATTTTCCATGGAAATTAATCAGAAAATTTTAATTTTAGTTTGAATGTTGTTTTGTTTCATTGCATGAATGGAACATTGAACAAAAGTCTTATTTTATGTTGTTGGAACCTCCTTACTCAATTTGCAACCTTTTGGCATATATAATAGGAATATTGACATTAAAGTATTATTAAAAGTGTTGAATGTCTTCGAAAACAAATTGTTAATATTTCCCTTGTAATATTTTTAGCCATATGTTCATGTTTGCAATGCCAATTGCATAAGTAATTGCCCATCTTGTGTATGTGTTTTCTTTCATTTGAACAACCTATTGATAAAGAATTGGATCACCTTTAGGATTCCATTTAAAAATTTTTACATAAACTTGTGCCAATATGTGTTTGCGTGTTTTACCCTTCCAACATGCTATGTAATCTAAAATGTTTAGATGTTCATTAAGCTTGCATTTTTTTTTAAGGCCTTGGCACATGTGCATGGTTCATAGCTTAGCCTATCATCCCGATGGTTAAAGTACATTGCATTTTCAACCATAATAAAATTTCCCACATTTTAGTCATGACCAACCTCCATCAATTGTTTGTTCACAATCCATTCAATACCCACATTTTGCATTGTCTTGATGACAATAAATGCATAAAAAAACATGATGCAATGTGTGATGTCTTTGCATCCATTGCACATAGAATTGGCTTTGCTTCCATATGGTATGAAAACATTTATAGGCACTTCTTTTAATTATGTTCCAACCTCCCCATCCATGACTTAACATCATGTAGAAAACAAAACAAAGATTCAAGGGAAGACAATCTATTTGGCAAGAGATAACAATTATGTATTTGACAATGAAGTTTTTTTTTAAAATATTGACAAACAAGGTACATATGATACAAAATTAAAATTGAAATTGAAATGCATTATATAAATCACAACTTGCATTGACAAAATTGAGAGGTGGTGTTTTAAAAACTTTTTATTTATATCATCATGTATACAAAACCTTCAAGGGGGGTTCACCAAATTTTTTGAATCATTCATTAACTCAACCTTTAAAAACAGTCCATCAACTTAACCTAAAGTTACAACTTTCTATGACAAAATTCTCCAACCTTCTTAACATACCAATCTTTAAAGTAATTTTTAAAACTTTATGAATTCCTATTGTTTTTGACACATTGTCCATTTCACAATGTGCACACCTTAACAGATGTCCAAGCATTTAAACTCACTTTCTCAACACAAGGATATGGAGGTGAAAGTTACTAAGATCAATAGGATCAACACCTAGTAGTTTAATACCTCTCATTAATAATCAAAATATTTAATTATTAACATAAACAAAAATATTTTTTTTACATGATTGTACCAACAAAACTTGGGTAATGAAAGATTTGGATGATCCTAAACAAAGTAGCACTAGTGGGGTTTGTTACCTTTCAACTTCAACTCCTTTTGTAGAAGACGTCCTTTCAATTTCATGTATTGAATTGTTACACATTATCAACAATTAGGATTTTCATTATGATTATGTGTTAGTAGTGATTTCACCTTGGGCAACTCAACTTGGACTTATACCCTCCTTTCCACCATTCTACTTCTTTGTAATTGGAATATCAATTCATAATGTAAAAAAAAATTACATCATCATTTGAATTCATTACACAAGCCTCTAGTTCTCCTCACTACATACATATAGAAAGCACTTGGCACCCTCAAAAGAGAAGAACTTAGTTGTTTACAATGCATGCCATTCGATTTTAAAAGTTTTATTCTTGACTAATTCTAAAATGTTCAGAACCACTTTTGTCAAGCCAGATGTCAAACACAG
The DNA here is from genome assembly GCA_963921925.1 of Sphagnum tenellum. Classification (NCBI taxonomy): domain Eukaryota; kingdom Viridiplantae; phylum Streptophyta; class Sphagnopsida; order Sphagnales; family Sphagnaceae; genus Sphagnum; species Sphagnum tenellum. The sequence goes on along the minus strand of OY998143.1, from coordinate 15,183,090 downwards.
AAACGTACCTTATGGCCTCAAATAGGCATGTAGTCGATGGAGGTAGGTACCTGACGTCAAGACTGACGTTGATGGGTTTGCAAGGCCTTTGAAGGCCCCTTAAAATAGGGTTCATGGCGGCTGGCATCACTACTAAGAGTATCTCCAAGGGCATTTTGAGATGGAATCATGTCACATCCAAGTCTAGTTATGGTATCTTTTGTGGATTTTCTTCATCCAACTTTACTGTGCAGGATCACATACCTAGCACCACAGGAGATGCTCTAAGTTAATGTGATATAGAGTCAACAAACTTTATTGGCCTACCCATCAAGGAGAAACTGTGTAATGATCCCAAGCCCATTTTGGCCTGCATTTTCAAGACTCTTCACCAAGTGTTAGAACGAACTATGGACCGGGAGTCTTGAGCCAACTCTAATGAGAATTGAGATTCCCTCTTTTCATCATCCATGAAGAGAGTGATTATGACACTTACATCCAAGAAGCAATTGTTTACAAAAGCATTGTGCCAATGAGATCCCATGTTGCTGCTATCTTGTACTATCTAGAATGTCAATGAAACTAAGGTCAAAGCGTATATGGCTTCTAACTTGTCACCTGATCATCAATAAGAGTGTCAAAATTCTCATTGCTCTTGGTTTATGGACCAGTTGACCGGTGGGAGTATGCAGGTTACCAGGAAAAATGGATTGTACGTAGGGTGGGAAATAGAAGAGTGTGAGTTATGAGGTTCAGCCAACTAGGAACTAGGAATGTCCAAATGTCTTGGGGAGGTACCAAAACTTGGTTCGGCAGACAAATATGTAATATAACAGGAGAGTTCTTGGCGAATGTGTGCTGCCATGTTATGGAGATCCTGCCTACAATGGGTTATGAGTTCATATTCTAGAACTTCATGGATTATTTGGCATTTTCCTATTTGTAATAGGCAGAGCCACTACGCGAAGAAAGTCGGTTTTTGCGAAAAGGAATAAGGTGAAAATTTTGAAAAAGAACAGGACATTTCTAGCGACGGAATGGAACCAGCGGCGGAAGTTTCATTTCGCACGGCCCTCCTTCCAAGCCTGCGGCCTTCTTCCTCCCGCCGGAAAATGCACGGGGAACAGAGACCGGACACGTAGAATCATCAGCAGCAGGGTATGTTTCGTCGGGGAAGAGCTGATGGCGGGTCGTGAAATGAAGGGACAAATAGTTCTACGACATCTGTGTTGAGACGAACAATTTCCATATTTTATTGCAGAATCGCAGGGAGTTTGCAGGTACCTGATTCGTTTCTCATCGATTTCGAAGCAGCGGCCGAAGTTTCATTTCGCACGTCCCTCCTTCCAAGCCTGCTGCCTTCTTCCTCCCGCCGGAAAATGCACGGCGAAGAGAGACCCGAGACGTAGAATCAGCAGCAGGGTATGTTTCGTCGGGAAGAGATGATTGGGGGGTTATAAAATGAAGGAACAAACGGTTGTACTCCATCTGTGTTGAGACGAAAAATTTCCGTATTCTTTTCCAGAATCGCAGGGAGTTTGCAGGTGCCTGATTCGTTTCTCATCGATTTCGAAGCGTTTTTTCCGGCTGAAGTTTTGATTCGCAGTTGAGCAAGCCTATCATTTCATTGGAAGTGCGCCATAATTTGTGGTTTCTGAAACGTGAGCTGAAGCTGGTTTGTTTCTACAAGGAACTGTACACTGCAAGTGCATTGGGATCTTAAGGGTACCGAGACAATTCTGGTCCAAGCGATTGAAAGCGGATTTTGAGTTAGAAAGCTCTACTGGGAGGGCAAGTTGCGAGAGGGAGAGACTCAGAGAGATGTCTAACAGAGCAGAAGGTGCGACTGAGCTGCGGAAAGATGGAGAGGAAATTCAGCCACTATTGACACCATACCAACTAGGTCCTTTCCATTTGTCGCACAGGTAACCTTTCCACAATTAAAATTTCTCTCCTCCTCCTGCTCCTCCAGACTGCATCCCCTGTGTTAGCTATTTATCACGCACATGTCTGGTATTTGAAGATGGGAAGAATTCACATCACCAAAAATTTTGGAGTTCCCAGTGGTTGCTTCAGGTTTTCAGCTTCCGTCTTCACATTTTTCAACTGCCTCGAGAAACAAGGGCATTTTGAGATGGAATCATGTGTGCAGATTTTACTACAATTTGTTCTCTACATGAATTGCAGTTTTTGTGTAGGGTAATCCCTTCCACAAGTCTCCAGGATTACCAGAAGGGTTTTTGTGCAGCCATCACCAGAATAAGGGCCTGTGTGAGGCGGAGCCAACACACAGCCAATTCCATTAGTGCCTGTGGCCAAGGGCAATACACAGCATAAAAATCAACCCAATTCCATTAATGCCCGTGGCCAAGGGCATCACACAGAGTAAAAGTTGACAATTATATTCCCCATTATACCTGGCAAGTACCATGGGAAAATAACAACACAGGGAATTTTGGAAAATGGAATGACCACAGGTGCAGGCGTTTTGTTTTTTGAAACACCCACAGTTTCTTATGCTTTGTAAGCATTCCTCCAAATGCACTAGAAATTTGGCCAGAGGTTTTTAGATATGCATTAGCACTCTTTAACTTGTGTGGATTGGTGTCAATGGCTGTGAATGCAGATCATGGCTACAGTGTAAGAATCTATTTCCCACAGGAGATTGATAGTCATTCGGAATTCATGCTACAAATGTGTAGGCAATGTTAAGACACTTGAAGCATTTTATATATTCATGTGACAGAATGCTGTGGCATTTTTATTTGTATGCAGAATTGTGATGGCACCACTTACTAGAGCAAGATCTTACAATTATGTGCCACAGCCACATGCCGCTATCTACTATGGACAACGTGCAACTCCTGGTGGTCTCATCATCACTGAAGGCACATCTCCACATCCCACTGGTATTGGATTTCCAAATGAGCCTGGGATTTGGACACAGGAGCAAAGGGATGCTTGGAAGCCCATTGTGAAGGCTGTCCATGACAAGGGAGGAATTTTCATTTGTCAATTGGGCCATGTTGGCCGCTATTCTCACTATGGTAAAAGTTTGATAAATCTCAACCCCACTGAGTTTCTGAATACCTCTCGCAATCTAGATCTGTAGAAGATAGGTGACATTCAGAAATTGTACCTCGATAAGGGGTGCAGAACATACAAATGAGAAGGAATGTAGGCTGAAGCTGAAGACTTGAAATTTGATGGAGTTGACACACTTAAGCTAGTGATGTTGTTGGGCTTACTCATGTTCAGAATATCAACCAAATGGAGCAGCACCCATATCATCAACCAACAAACCAATAACTGGGGGGCACATAATGCTTCCGTCTGGTGAGATGGTTGATTTCCCTCCTCCAAGAGCACTGACAACTGAGGAGGTTGAAGCATTTGTGCAAGATTTTCGTCTGGCAGCTCGCAATGCCATTAATGCAGGTACATTTCTTGCAGCAAGGTCCAAACAGACTCAAATTTGTCATGATGAGCAACTGCAGATATAGCTTGTTCCTAGCAGACTTGGGCAGGGCTTTACGCAGTTCAGCTCAAGGATCTTTGTAGGCAAATTCTTCAATGGGATGATTTTGTTGCATCATCTGGATCTCTTTGTTTTGTGTCTCTCTGCCACCAGCTGGAGAAGCTGTGGCTTTTCATATGGTGTTTACTGAAATGATCAGTACATGTGCAGATATTACTTTGTGTTCTGATCCTTACAATTTGATGCTTATCGGTGTACAGGTTTTGATGGGATTGAGCTACATGCTGCACTGGGGATGTACTTTGACCAGTTCTTGAAGGATTCAGTGAATGACAGAACTGACAAATATGGGGGCTCTTTTGAGAACCGGTGTCGACATCTAATTGAGACGATTCAAGCAGTGGGTGAGGAGATTGGCCAGGAGCGAGTTGCGGTCAAGATATCTCCATTCTCTGATGTTTTTAGTGCATCAGATTCCGATCCTTTGAATTTAGGCCTCCACCTTGTCAAATCTCTGAACAACTTCAATCTCCTGTATGTGCATTGCCTTGCACCACACCACTCAAGGACCAAGCCAAAGACTCCAGAGGAGACTACAACATCCCCTTTAACACCTCTGCGAGAAGCCTACAAAGGCAGCTTTTTGGTAGCTGGAGGGTACAATCAGGAAGATGGAAATCAAGCCATCAGTTCTGGAAATGCTGATGCTGTGGTCTATGGCCAACTGTTCCTGGCCAACCCAGACTTGCCTAAAAGGTTTGAGCTCCACTCTGCCCTCAACAAGCCAAACCATGCTACTTACTATACCCCAGACCCTGTCGTGGGTTACACTGATTACCCTTTTCTTGAAGATGCTCATGGAATTCAAGTGTAAACGTGCACTCATGATGTCCTTGCACAGGATCCCTTTCGACACGATTCGTAATAGGTACTAGTAAAGTCTTGTACCTTCATAGATTTTGTACAGTTGTCTTGATCTTCATCTCAAAACTGTTTAGTGTGTGCTTATGACAGAAAATAAATTGCATTCTGCACTCATGGCACCGTACCCAAAGTCCTTCTAAGACCAGTTTGTTGTTGATCCTGTTCTTGTTGTCAAGTAAATTTGTCATAATCGTTTGAACTGTTCATGACTTTTTTTGAAGCAAGTTCTAGCCTCACAAAAACAAAGAGGTGCACTACCCAAGAGCTACATTTGAAGCTACAGTTTTATTCAGGAGCCTATTTCATTGAGCTGCCCAAGAGCATCCATCCAAAGAGAACACCTTACCAGCTAGATTGGAAGCTAATGTGGAACATAGATCTCTGTCCCTTTGGGATACACCAAGTTCTTCAGAAATCTGTGGTTTTCTTGGCAAATCCATCAGACTTGATTAGGGTTCTCCAGTTACTGCAAATTCCAAAGAAGCTCCAAATAGAAGGAGGTTATACCTTCTATAAATATTAGGAAAATTAACAAAGAATCTACTGATATCCATTGCAACAGCACTGTGAAGTTGCAAGGACACAAGATGATGATGTTAGATCTATTGTAATTCATATCCATTTTGATGACATAACTGACACAGAAAGTCAGAAAAAAAACTCAACCCAATTGAGCTTGTTGTGAAATGTGTGTTAGAACAAATCCAGGCCTCCTGAAATGTGCACAAAACATTTGAGAGAAATATATAACCTAGTGGAGCTGATGACAACTGCTGAACTCTAAATTAGGTCAATTCCCCAGTTTGGTACTATTGTCATCAAATCATATTGTGAGGCATATTGCAAAGTGTTTGGAGCCCTTCACTATCCCAAAACATGCAGCAATATGTATGTAGATGGAAAAAAAAATGAAGTGGAAGATGAAGCTGGCCCTGTAATTCGCATAAGACAAAACATGCCCATTTACTCAAACTGACATCCCTAAACCCTAAACCCTACCTATACAAACGCCATTGATTCTGTAATGAAGGTTTGAATGATTAGAAAGCAGAAACAAAAACTTGGTTCGAACTGTGCTCTTGTTGATCTGGATCCAGGAATCATAACAAAACTGATTTCTAGACAGCCCAGAATCAACCATACCTGGACGATTCTGTGCCATAGCGTGTTGTTGGGTGGGTAGATTTTGCACTTTGCTTGTAGATTCTGCTACAGCCCACCCACAGTTTGTCATGAAATGCGCCTGGAATTTGCATTTTCTTTCTTTCAATTTGCACCTAGTTTTTCTTTGACCTTGCCAGAGTTTTCTTTGTTTTCTTTATTGAATTTCACATTAAATTTTTGAAATTTTTTCCCAAAATGTTCACAAAATTAGTAGGATTTATACTACAAAAAAAATTCAATTTTTTCTCAATTTCTTTTGTTGAATTTATTTTTCAAGGAAATAAATAATGGTCATTACATTCTGCTAAAATAGGTAGCCAAAAGGTCACGACACCTAAAAAAGAAAATAGATTATAGCATCCAAAGTTTTGTCGACAAACCCATCAGAAAAAAAATAAAATAAAGAGCAATCTTGATGTTTAAAATCGTAATTGCAACTTACCACATATTAAATAAGGAATGAAGCTTACCATGTTTTGTCCATTTGTTTTGTGGCTTTTCCAAATTTTGAAATGTACATATTGCAGGTCACTCTTCATTTTCAGCTTGTGACATCTCAAACCCTTTTGTTCATGGGCAATAAATGAAATGAAATAGCATTGCTTTTTAGGGTCCAGTTTTATTCTGCCTATCCTCATTTAGGAAGACTTGGAGAAGAGCCAAACGAAATGCAACAAAGGTTTCAAAATTTTAACACTTAACAAGATTCATGTTTCGACAAACTTTGATTTGTAACAAGGGGTGTGTCACACTATCACCTTGCCATACACATTAAAATGTATCTTAAGGCAAAAGAATAATCATGGAAAACTCAGATAATTCACCATGCAAAAAGATAATCTTCAAAAAATCCTCTAAAAGAAACCAAAATCCTTCATGATATTATAACTCTATAACTAATCTCAAGTTTCAACACAAGCCAAAATATCATTTTTCAAAAATCCTCATATAAAAATAGACCTATTACCTAGGGGCCAAAACCCATTAAGCTAGCTTGTGAATACTCTAAAATGAATCTAAACACTATATCCTTGCCTTGGTAGGCAGAGCCAACAAAGGTTGTTGGCTTGTTGTCCTTCTCCTATGCAATGTCCATGGGTTCATCACCAGTTGGTATATAAGAACAACATACAATTCACTAGAACACAAGAGACTTCATCATAGACAGTTGTATTATATCATTGGCATCAGTAACTTGCCAACTTTTCTTCTGACCAGGTACAATAGAAAACCCTAAATTCAAAATGAGGGGTGCTATTTCTTCAACCCATCACAGATTGTGAATAGTTTACTGTCAACTACATCTGAAATGGGTACATGACACATCTCTCCATTTCAGACTGACACTAAGTCTGTCTCTTCAAATATCACATACAAACAACATGTCAACTTGAGTAAAGGTGCATTCACACTTGGTGTTAGGGACTCTAAGTTTTGAGTCCCCTAACACCATGCTAGCCATTTAGGACTTAAACCTGGTTATCATGAAAATTTTATTTCAAGCTAACATTCACTTACCATTAGGCTATGGACCATTTAACATTGGGTGCCACCTAGATTTTCATGTAACACTGACTTAACATCAAGTGTGAATGGATAAATTATAATTCCTATCAAATAAGTAACATAATCGTTTGATGTTTTGAACCATTGGTCATTTCACTTCATTCAAAATAAACAAAGAAAGAAGACAAATGACAAACATATGATTTTTTGAAGAAAATAAGTCATTTTTACATTTGTTATAGTCAAGACTTCCACATAAATAGCACACAAATGGAACTACTCTTTTAAAAACATATTACTTGAATTAATTACTGATATTAGTTCATTCATTAGCCTACTAATGGAACATATTGACAATTAATACCTAGAATTATTAATACATATGCTATATATTTTTAATTTTTTAATATTGAGAATTAATGCATACCCTGTATTAATTATAAATCAATTTTTAAAATAAACATAATTTTATGATAAAACTAATTAAATTATATATTTAATCCAACAAGCAATATATGGCACCTTATATTCAATTCAAAGAAAAGCCATCCCCCCTCCTCTCAAGGATTATGTTATAAATACTAACATCTCGAATGTGGTTAAAAGCATGGTGTGATGCACCAAAACCGGTAGATGCAAAGTCCACCAAAAAAATCCCAAACAATTGAAAAAGTAGTTGAAGCCAATGGTTTTTTCTTCTCCTATTAATAGGGTTGTCTTATTTAAACAAGGGCACATGCAACCTATTAGAAGTGGGGAAATTTCAAAATCACCTAGGAGCAAGTTAATGGTGGAACGAAGTGTCATTAATTTCATTTTACAAGGAGCCTATGTGATGTACACATATGCCATTTGACCTATTTAGCAAGTTACCATCTCACACCTTTGGCATTTGAATGTTTGCATGAGGTCATGAATTATCATGCTTGTAACAATTGGTTGGGCAAGCTCATTGAAATTGTGTATGATGTATAGTGGTGCTTGAATAGTGGTAAACATGCTTGATGGTAGAGTATGAGATGTGGCAACTATTCGCACCATAGTTACAACATTTGATAATTGTATGAGGGGCCAATGTGAAAATGGTGAAATCAAACTAAAGAAAGTGAAGGTTGAATGTAATAATTGCAAGGTCATTTGTGCTTATGCATGTTGTCGGTTTATATAACAATATAAATCTTCATTGGATTTGTATGAAACATTCTACTTAATGCCTTGAGTTTAACAACTTCTTTGTTAACCATGACATTCAATAAAATATCATTGCAAGTTAAGTTTTGCTTGGATTGTACCCCTTTCATTTCCTCCAAGTCCAATTTTCAAACCTAGGATAAGAGTATGCTAAACATTTGCTTCAATAAGAGGGAGAAATAATATGGGAGATGGGAATTAATTATATTGCTACCAATCAACTTTTCCATGACCATCCATTTGCTAAGTTCAGATGGAAAAGGTTCAAGCTTGGAATGTATGAAAGTTGTAATCTTGTGCATTAACACATACACTTTCATTAAGTTAGGTGTATTTTAAAAAATGTTGTGATAAAGGAGGATATCAAATTTATTGCAACTCTTGCCAAATCCCTTGTCTTTTTTTAAAATTGTTGCGAGCAAACTCATCCTTGGGTGGTATCATTAAAAACATCACACCTTGATTTTACTAGACCCATCAAATTTATAAAAAAATCATATAAAATATATGAACAATTTTTTTATTTTTTAATGAGTACATTTATTAGGTTTTATATTTTTAAAATTCTAACAATACCAAAAATATTATGTATTTTGATGTTCCTAATCATTACATTGTAAAAAGTTTCAAGAATGTAACATTGGTTCCATTTCTTGAAGTTTTTATTTAGAAACAAAGATTTAAAACATGATTTGAAAATAATTCTTTTTAAAAAAAAAGTCATTTTGAAGTCATTTTTAAAAAAAAATTATTAGGAAATTAATTGAATGTGTATAATTTAATTATGAATTTTCAAAGTTAATGAATGTGAATCCTAAAAGACCATCATTATCAAGAATACAAAGTTTTAACAATTTTCATTTTTATTCCAAAATAAACTTCAAGCCGTATATTAAATCATGCAATGGATAAACATGAAAAAAAAAAATCTAGTTGTGAAAATATTTTTTTAAAAAGGCCCAAAAAAATGAATTGGTTATTTTTGGTTTTTTAACCATTCTTTGAGTGGTTCTTATTGGTACCACAAAAGGATGGGTTTGCCCTTGTTGTCTCTCTTCTCCTTTCTCTTTTCTGTTTTACAAAAAAAATTCATTCACAACAACCATTCATGTTCTTTTTGCTAAACCTAATTTATTTAGCCCAACCCTTCTTTGTTGGTTCTTAAAGTTTCCCATCAAGTTAGTGAAATGTAAAAAGGTGACAACAATGCACAAATCTACATTTGATTCAACAAGCAAATTGCCTTTCAACCATTGCAAGATTTTCAAATAACAAAGGATACAACTTTTGTCAAATGAAATAACATAACTTCAAAATTGAAATGCAATCCTACACAATTCAATTTATGCTACAATGTACATCAATGATGGCCTTAACTCGGGTTTTTTTAGCTATAATGAAAATTATTATCAAAGTGTTACAATTTTTTATGTACATTATACCATACAAACACCCACCACCTTGTAATCCCCCATTTTAAACAATGATATCACAATTAACTATCGTGTTAACACTATTGAATGGACCTTTTGTAGGGCATTTATTTGTCGAAATTTGTCTACAGTCTCTTGTAACCACCATTTGGTAACCATATTGCAGATTTGTTTTTCAATTTTTTTAATATGTTAACATTGTTTGGTTTTTCTAAGTTTACCTTATATATTTTCTCCTTATTTGATTTTGTTGTTGTTGTTTTTTTCTTCTCTTTTCCCTTATATTCTTATTATCTTTTCCAACTCTTTGTTTTCATTGTTTTAAAAAAATTTGTCTCCTTCTCCATGTTTTGTATGTTTTCCCTTCTTTTCCTTCTTATTCTCATCTAGATTCTCTTTCTAGTTGTCATTTGTAGATGATTGCAAAAGCCACAAGTGGAAGGGGGAGGTTTTCGTAAGTTGCAAAAAGCTGAGGTGGAAGGAAGTGGGTGTTGGATTACTCACCCCCTAGTTGTTCTCATCTTTGTATATGTTTGTCACAAAATGGGGTGGGGGGGTCTGGGGAGTTTAGCACCCTCCTCTTCATCTTCATTTGTTGTAGGGTGGCCATGAAGTTTATTGTCCACCACTTGTTGTTTTTGGTTTCTTCCCTTATTCTTAGATGCATCTTTTTCCTTTTGGAAGAAATTTTGGGGAAAAAAATTGAGTTGAATTGTCACATACTCTTCAATGGAAAGGTGTTCAAATTTTGAACAATATAATATCTTATTCAGGTAAATTTATAATGTTACAATGACATTATGAAGAGTTGAAGGGTGAGAAAAATAAGATTATTGTGTGAAACAAGTATTTGTGAAAATGTGAAAAAGTAGAATTAGCAATTACAACATGTCAATTACATGCGCATGAATGATTATGTCCATTGTGATATTGGTAATGCAAAATAAAGAAAAAGGAAAGACAAGGTGAAACTCAGTTTACCACAAAAACTGAGGTCCCGACACCCTTGAATTCTAAGGTGTTTTTGAGGGGGGCTAGGTTTTTATTTTTTTGAATCTCACCCTATTTATGATCAAACTCAGAGCTTTAGTGTTGTTTTCCTTACTTTATAGATAATTTTATTATATACATTTAATCCATACCTTCTTGCAAAGTCATATTAATTAGTTGTAGGTGTATATTTTGATGGTGTGTGTTTTTTTTTTCAATGGGCCATTTTGTTGGTTTATCATTAAAAACATTATGAAATCTCCCCTACTCAAGTAAAAATCACATCTTGTACATTGTTTTACATTGCCATGTAAAATCATATATATATATATAACTCTTCATTTATATTGTTTTCTACAATCACATTAAACTATATAAATACTCTTTTTTTTTACAGATACACTTACACGGAGTGTAAGTTCCAAAACCATTTACACACACAACACTGGTTTTGACCAATCTGTATGTTGAGGACAGCCTTTGGAGTGGGGGGCCTTCACCAAAATTTGGGACCTGCCCTTGGCTCCTGCCTTGGGTGGGTCCATTATTATGTTAAATCCCATCCTAGGGTTTTACCCTACATATAAATAAACCTAAGTCATTGGATTAACATTGCAGTGATGCAATAATACATATCCAGCAATAGCCCAAAACTTGGACCTGGTCTTGAACTAATAATTTTCAAATCAGTGGCATTTTGAATGAATACATATGCTGGCTCAAAAATAGTATATTATGTGTAGGTAAAGCCCCAGGTTGGGGGCATTCCAAAAGGGTTTAGGACCATGTGATAGCCAAGATAAGATATTAGGCATAACAATACCCACCCCTCTTCTTTCTTAGTGAAGGAGAGGAAAGGAGAGGAGAGGGAGAAAACTTGGATATCCATTTTGCAATAAGAATTGCATATTAGGCAATCAGACCAATTAGACATACATGTTGCATGTCCTAACACAGGCTACTTCGTACCAAGCACATGTGAGTGAAGTAAGTAAATTTATATGGGAGATGTGTCTTACTAACCCTACAGGAGTTTGATGAGGATGTAAAATAATTGATCTTCACATTGATTTTTCTTTTTTTTTTTAAAGGCCACACCCACTAATTTTTTTTAAAAAAAACACACACACACAAATTTGAACATCTTTCCTTTGGCAATGAATTGAGTTCACCAATAGATTCTAAATTGAAACCGATTGGTAACATGCATCCATAATTCAAGCAATCAACCAACATGGTGAGGAAGTTGAAGTGTATTCACTCATACCCATTGCAATATTCAAGTGCCATGGCTCATCATAGAAGATACCATGTGCATACAAACAATATTAATTATGTCCTCATATATATATAACCCCTCCCAACAACAAATGAAAATGCAAACCATATCATGTCCCCATTCAATTGTAAAGGCATCCAAACCCAAAGGGGGGAAAAAGTGCTCCCCTATGTACCAACCTCAATTAGGTCACTCAATGGCTACCAAGATAAAGGAACACCCTCACTGGGTGGTAAAAATAAGCGCCATAGCATAGGTTCAATTTTCACATTGACAAAAATGAATTATTATTATTTTTTTTTAAAATTAATAATTTGAAATTATGAAATTTTCCATGATCTATTATGATATTGTCACATGAGTAGTGAAATTATTTAGAGTGTAGCCTATGATAATAATTATGATGATTTTCAACATGTCAACTTCATATTTTCGCAAAAATTCATTTCATTATTTTGAGGATTATTTAATGATCCTTAGGGTAAGGTAGACCCGCATTTCATTCCCACAAAACAACATAACAAGCCCAAAATGTAAACACCTATAAAAATAGGTGTGAAGAAGAGCAAAAACTTGTTGCTAATGCGCGCTAAGCCATAATAATCCCACATACTCTACCCCAGAATTTTGGCTACGTACCTACCACAAAAAGAAAGATCCCAACATTTGTGAAAAAAAGCCACAAATAGGGTAGCCACCATAATACTTACCCATTAAAGGCTATTATTATCATTACTTGGAGCGAGTATTGTAGCCTTAGGTAGGTTGCTGAGCCACGAGGTATGAACATGCGCCCACCAACGCACTAATAATAAATACAGCAACCCAAAGGTTGACATTATTATGGATGATTATTATTACCTATTATTCATTCTCGCCAGTCCAGCCCAGCCCAGTCCCAAGTTTCCCCAATCCCCCAACACCCCCCCCCCCCTTTTACAAAACCACCCCATACACGCCCCCAAAACAACGTTCCCTTAAAGTAGGTATCTATTCATTTTTTTTCCCCCCTTTCTTTCATTCCCTGGATAGCTGTCCAATTCCCTTCCCGCCTCCTTTTTTGGGGAGGGGGGTGTGAGATTCCCCGATTTTGCCACTTTTGTCTGCTACCTTCTTTTCCATTTTTTTTCAACCCACATGCCAGTTTCCTTCTGGCGCTCCGAAACACAGTTTTAAGGTGGTACCGCCCCCCCTTTCGCACAGGCGCGCGGGCAAGCACCACGTTCACGCAATTCACGCTCCGTTTACTTTCTATTACGACCTCCGCGCTTGTTGTCCTCTTTCGGTGTACGTCTTGGATTTGGCTCTGCGTTGCAAATTCCCTTTGATCGTTGTGCGGAGGACGCGGAGGAGGAGGAGAAGGAGGAGAAGAAGAAGGCGGATGATGAGGCGGTGGTGCAGGATGATGAGGAGAAGGTCCTCGTGATGATGCGGCTTCCTAATGCGCCTTGCACTGGTTTCCGTGCAAGCTTTTTGGTCCTGCACTGGACTAATTCTTCTTCTTCTCTAGGTTGGAGTCTTTTTCCCCTCATTTTTAACCCACTTTTGTACCTTCCTTACTATCCTCGGGTGTGTCTGTTAGTTTCTCTGCTTGCGCTTGTTTGTTTGTTTGTTTGTTTGTTTGCTTGCTTGCTTCTCCCCTTCCCCTTCTCTTTCTAGTAGGCGGGACTGCGGGAAACGGTGATTTGAGGATATGCGTGATGTGAGAGTGCAAGTTGGAGAGGGAGACAGACACAGAGATAGAGAGACGGAGGGGAATGCGTATCTTTGCAGATTGCAGTGACCTGCTAGAGCTTCTTCTTTTCTGTGTGTTTGTCGGTGTCCTGTATGTTTCTTGGAGTTCGGATTTCTGAATCGAGCAGATTTTGTGTCCGAGATTTCACTGCATTGGCTGTGCGGGCATACAAAGGAGCCCCGTTAATGTAAGTTTCACGATGCTATGAGAGAAAAGAGTGTGGCGGCGAACCGGCAAAGGATTTGAGTTTTGTTTGCAGTTGGAATTTTAGATTGTCTGGATCCAGAAATTGATATGCATGATAAGCTGTAAGAAGCGGATTGTCTGGTTGTGTGAGATCTACTGCAGTTACTGGGGTCTTTCAGGCTGGCATTTCTGAGTCCCGAGCCTTCTATTCTTCTACTGCCGAGCCCTGTTCTGCGTTGAAATCACTCCCCGATTTCCCTTCCCAGCCCCCTGACTGTGTTGGATGATGGCAAAGATGTCACATGAATATGAATGTCTGGTTACCAGAGATCTACTGAAGCATTGGTGTCTGTCTGTTTGCTGCTTAGAGTTCTGACCTTCAAAGCTAACCTTGTGCTGGATATGTAGATCTCATGTGCACTGACTCCTCATTTTTTATTCTCCATCACGTTTTTCTCTGTTAGGTTGGATGGAAGTCTTCTGCTAAGATTCAAAACTGGAGTTTTATGAAAAATGCCCTGCTTTTTACAGCTCGTAGTCAGAATGTGTATGATGAAGGGTTGTAAATGTTTCATTTGCAATGTTGAGATAGTTTCTGTCTTGTACTCTCTGCCGGCTAGGGTTTGTAGCACACTACTGTTGTGACTACAATAGTTGCTGTAATTCAAAGGGGACTTGAGCTGCTGTTGTACAAAGGCATGGTTTATTGTTCTGGTTCATCTATCATGAAGTACATGTTTGACCTGTATTGAATCATGAAATTGCACATATTTGCATTTGGTGGAAGCCAAATGGAATGGCTGATCTCTGAAATCTGACAAGAATTATCTGATTACATGCCATGTGCAGCAATCGAGGCTTAAAACAGCATACTCTGAAGATCAAGCAGGATACCACTGCTGGGGAATTGTTTAGTATATCACAGGAGCATAGGACCATAAAATTAAGCTCATTTAGGGCACTGGTCACACAAGGTTTGCCAATTTCCCAACCAAGACAATATAATTCATATTAGCGATGCCTCCTTCAATCCAAGAAAGCTTTCCATCAACTCCTGGGAAGGTGAGCCCGCCCTTCACTCTCATTCTTCTCCATTGTCTGCTTCACATGTATTGCCTGCTCCTTGCCTCTTATTCCATCTTCTGGTAGCAGTTTGTCAAAGGAAAGAGACAGATGGTTTTTCTGCAACTTGTCCCTTTGATAGAATCTGCAGATCTGGTTTGTTGTGGAACTGTCTGGTAATGATTGGAAGCCTTGAGAAATGTAGAATTTTTTCTTTTTGTTTGAGTCTATAGATCATCTACACCATTTTTGTCTAGGAGCAGATTAATAAAAAAAGATCATACCCTAACCCTATATCATAGTAAATTACTCCCTCCAACTGCTTTCCTGTTGGGTTTATGACCCAGTATAAAATAGTTGCCTCCTTCCATTGGCATGGTAGCCATTCTGAAACATTGTTCTTTACAAAAGTTCTATACAAAGATGTATGAGGCATTGGTTGACCACAACCATTTCAATTCTTCTTATCAGCAGATTTGCTGTGTTCTATTTTGTTGTTAAACTCCTGAGGGCTCATACAGAGACTTTAAGATCAAATTACCATGAAAAATGGACTAAAATCACCCACATTGTTATGGTTACGACTTTATGGAAATACAGGTGAAAATGGAACGGGGTAACTACTTCAGCAGGGCAGCATCACGATGGCATTCAACAGCTGCAGCAAGGCTTTTCATCTTCTCAGTACTTCTTCTTGCAGTAACAGTTTTTATCTGGTTTCGAGTAACAGCTCATGAAGTTCTGGATGTCTACAGTAGAGGGGGAACATTTAGTGGAAGTAATGGAGGAACCATCCGACCTGGTTTTAAGTCAGATTATTCCTGGGAGAAACAGGTCCGACAATCTTGTAGCCCTACACGGGAAGGTGGATTGATTGTTCTAGTAACAGGTGCAGCAGGATTTGTTGGAAGTCATGTCTCACTTGCATTAAAGAAGCGAGGTGATGGACTTGTGGGCGTGGACAACTTCAATGACTACTATGAGGTCTCTTTGAAACGAGCCAGGCAAGATATGCTAGCTAAGCATGGCATATTTGTGATTGATGAGGATATCAATAATGCTGCCTTATGGACTACCCTCTTTGATTTGGTGCAATTCACACACATCATGCATCTTGCAGCCCAGGCTGGTGTACGCTATGCAATGCAGAATCCAGGCTCTTATGTAAACAGCAACATTGCAGGCCTGGTCACTCTCTTTGAAGCTTGCAAGAGTGCCAATCCTCAGCCATCCATTGTGTGGGCGTCTTCAAGTTCAGTATATGGATTGAACTCCAAGGTATGTATGTGTTGTAATATTCACAGATTAATGTTGTCAACCATTTTGTCCTTTTCCTGCCAATGGTTGATTGCTTGGGGAATGGTTGGCTTTCCCCAGATTAGAGCATGGAGTTGGGATATTTAACATGGCTGATTGCAGCTAAGTAGGGATATTTAAATAACATGTCTGATTGCACACATCTTATAATTAACACTAGCCAGGGATCTGTATCTTTTTAGAGCTTGATAACAAGAGATACTGAATGAAGAAGAGATGGCATCTCAAGTGCCCAAGGTCCTCAAAGAAGAGTTGAACAGTAAGGGCAATATAAGGTGATCATTGACCTGAGTGGCCTCCCTGACCTCAGCACAACAGTCAGATCTTATGCACATTGTGATGTCTGCAATTGAGCCCTGAATGAGCTGAATGAAAGGGTGTGTCCTAATGCCCGTTGTTTAGAGACACAGATGTCATTGTTTCGCTTTTTCACAAAGCATACACAACTGACTCCAAAGGGAGCCTCTTTTCAGATGCATTAAGACCTTGCCAATGGACATTTAATTCCACTTTTGCAAGTCCTAATGGTACCAAGTTGCTTTCCTGATGTTGCTTTAGCTGTTCAAACCAAGCACAGTCATGGCCTTAGCTATGGCAGATTCTTTTGTATACACTGTGTATGCAAGGTCACGATTCTACCCAAGAATGGTCTTGTGAATGTAGTCTCTCTTCCTATCTGTGTCAGCAGACTACTTAACTTTTTTAAAATTTCAACTGCAGGTTCCCTTCTCAGAGAGTGATCGAACGGATCAACCAGCAAGCCTTTATGCTGCTACAAAGAAGGCAGGCGAGGAGATTGCACACACATACAACCACATATATGGGCTTTCAATAACTGGGCTTAGATTTTTTACAGTGTATGGGCCTTGGGGTCGGCCAGACATGGCATACTTTTCTTTCACTCGTGACATTCTGCGAGGGAAACCTATCAATATATACCAAGGCCAGAACAATAAGGACCTGGCTCGGGATTTTACCTTCATTGATGACATTGTGAGTGGGTGTGTGGCATCACTTGATACAGCAGGAAAGAGCACAGGTAGTGGAGGCAAAAAGAAGGGGGCAGCCATGCTTCGGATTTTTAACCTTGGCAACACCTCACCAGTCACAGTACCTACCTTGGTGGACATTCTGGAGAGCCACCTCAAAGTGAAAGCCAAGAGGAACTTGATCAAAATGCCTCGCAATGGAGATGTTCCCTTTACACACGCTAATGTCTCTCTTGCCCAGAATCAGCTAAACTACAAGCCCACTACTGACTTGGATACAGGTCTCAAAAAGTTTGTGAATTGGTATTTGAAGTACTATGATGTACAAAAGGTAAAGAGTGAAAGGTTGTAGCAGGGAAAGCATCAACAAGAAATTTGACTATCTATTCTTTCCCAGGCTAGTGCTCTTCGAACAGATGGAGGAATTATAGAGATAGGGAGAAATGGTGTTACTTGGAGCATGGCCTGTTATTAAGGGGAGAGCAACATATTTGCATTCTAGAACTGCTTGGGATGGAGATGTCCTCCAAGTGAATGACCAAGTGCAGGAAAAGGAGCACTGGTGACAGACAGAGAATATCCTGTTTCTCTCAGGCTGCTGACAATGCCACTTCGCAAATGACATCTTGGTGTATTTGCCCCAGCTAGCTATTGCAACATAAAATCCTGCCTTCATGAGTATGACTTTCTCTTGTCTAGTATGCTTTTTTGCATTGTGGGTCTTAAACGTTGCTCGGTCCTTTGCTTTGAGCACTCCATTATACTTGATTTTCAGTACCTCACTGGCAGGGTCTTGTTTAGCCGTTTTGAGGAGTCAGAACAAGTAGCTGTTGGAATTTTTTAAATGTCATATCCTTAACTGCTGAGGAAGAAGTCACCACATAGAAACCGTATTGACAGAAACTGAACCAAGGAGACTGGAAAATGCAACTTCTAGAAATATGGCAAAAAGAGCAGTCAAGAAGTAATCCCCTACGTTAAATCAGCAGCAGGTCTTTAAACGCAGGGATTACAAAAGTAGGGTTGCATTTCTTTTCTCGTATCTGCCCAGATGCCTGATAAATGTGTGTCTTATGAAGCCCAGATACGTATTTTTGCAGACCAGACACATTGGGCTCCATGAATCATGCATATTTCGGGTATGTATTGGACATGAAGAATGAACCTTTGTCATAGCCAAAGTTCTCAAACTCCATGTCACATCTCCCCAAATCCGCCTTTCTTTAACTGGCGAATTTTGCCAGTTGGCAACAAAAACAAAAAGGGCCTGTGACCTGTGCACAGAATTCTCTGGGGACAAGTTTTCCCGCGAATTCGCCTAATTCGCCACATTTCAAGGAAAAAAGGATTCAAATTGCCATTTCTAGACTATAGGTTCTTGCAACTGCTAGTAAATAGCGGGGATTCAATAAATTTTTTACTTTTCTCTCTGACATGTACCCAGATTTGGCTTGCTGAGGATTGCAAGTTCACCTACCTCATGAAATTGAAAAGAAAAACCCTGCCCCTTATCCTCTTCAATTAGATGATCAATCCACGGGAAGATTTAGCCAAAATTGGTTATTGATCGGATAT
The DNA here is from genome assembly GCA_963921925.1 of Sphagnum tenellum. Classification (NCBI taxonomy): domain Eukaryota; kingdom Viridiplantae; phylum Streptophyta; class Sphagnopsida; order Sphagnales; family Sphagnaceae; genus Sphagnum; species Sphagnum tenellum. The sequence continues at coordinate 15,164,282 of OY998143.1, read as the reverse complement.
GAAAATAAGTAAAAATTTAAGAACACTTATGTATTATGGCTACGTAAAATATGAAATTTTAATATATATATTTTGAAATTTGGAAGATTATCACCAGTTTTTAGAAGAAGAAAATCTTTTGTATGTGTTCAAATCATTCTTTTCAGTTCCAAAAATTGTGCAAATTCACCCAATTTTTTGATATAGCAAGGTTTTTTTTTCCTCTGTTTTTTCTCAATTTTATGATGTAACCAAAGTAACAATCATCCACAAGAAGATTTAGCCAAATTTGGCCATAGATCATATATTATGATGCAGAAAACATTTAAGTTTTTTTTGTTTTGTGTATATTGGCTGCCTATTGGAGCCTATTGTAAGATTATTATTATTATTTCGAAATATTGCAAACAAGGTGCATTCATTTCACAAAAGTCCTTATTATGTGTCAAAATCACATATTTTTATGTTGAAAAAATGAAAAATAGAAAAACATTAATTACAACCTATTATTCATTGGCAACCTTTCAACCAGAAAAATAACTGTATATTGAAAATGTGACAATGAAATGATTTTTGGGATTTTCAATTCCCAGAATTTCAAAAACATTTAAGAAAAACTGCCAGTTTTTGTACATGGTAGAGAAGAATATAGAATGATGTTTAAATTATTTTATTTTCATATATCATTTATAGTCAAAATTGGCTACATACTCTTATGCCTGATGGTGTCTTTGGCTACATCACAATGTTGCCAAAAAAACAACATTGTTGAGTAATGACTTTGTAGCTTTATGCCAAGTTCAAACCAATGTTGTGCATGTAAATGCCAATAGCCGTATATATGATGTGTAAATCCCATGTAAGTGTAAATCATTTACAATCACACATCCAAACTTTTTACATTTACACGGTCTTGTGCAAATGTTTTGGAATGTGTAAGTGTATATACTATATACACTTAATTGCCATACCTTCTTGCAAATCCATATTAATTAGTTATGGGTGTATGTTTTGATGGATTTTTTCTTTGCAATGGGCCACTTGGTTGGCCTATCACCAAAAACATAATGAAATCCCCTCTCCCCAAGTAAAAATCACATTTTTAACATTGTTTTAAATGGCCATGTAAAACCATATAAATGTATTTATTTTTACATTTACACGACATTTACATGGAGTGTAAATAAATTTTACTATGAGATTTACACTTATATAGAATGTAAGTCCCAAACCATTTACACACAACATTGGTCTCTACCTTGTTATGTTAGTGTGATTTGATATTAATTAGTTGGGGGAAAGGGGTCATGACATTTTTTTCTTTTGGTGATAGACTTCCTTGTTTGGTCCACCACCCAAAAATAAGCCCCACTTTGAGGGACTCCCAAAGTAGAACGTGTCCACATGGCCTAGTGATATAAAAGCGGCGGGCAAGCTTTTGCCACTCCCAAAATAGACATACCGTAGTATCTTTTCAAGTTCAACAATAATTAGATTACTTTTGGAAATGTCAATTAAAAAAATAATCTGTATTTGAATTATTATCCCTATATGTCAAAATTTTAAGACATGAGATGATGGGTTGTTAACTCTTTTTTTTCCTACATCACCTCAGTTTTTTTTCTCCTAAATCTTCTCTTTCATAGTGATTAAGGTTTGGGATTGGAAATGTGATCCCTTGCATGAGGTAGGTATGGGCAAAGTTGAAGAGAGGGGTCTTTGAAGGGGGGGTTCACAAAAGACAAAAGAGTTAAAGAGGTAAAGCTTGAGAAGAGAGTTATGGAGGTCAAAGCAAAAATGCAGAAGTTGAAAATTAGATTCTCACTTGACAACAGATAAATCCATTGTTGAACTACAGTTGAAAATAATAGTTAAACTTGACCCAATTTACAACATTGAGAGAACTAAAAGAGAAACATTAATGTCATGCATGCATAGCAACATCCAGGGAAGGCAAAATACAAAAGGTGGAAACCAAGACAAAAACCCATATTGGTTAAGGCTTGAGGACCCCAAAGGCTGTTAGAGATTCTTGAAATGAAGGGGCCCTGGCATGAGGTTGTACTAACCTAGTCACTGATTGTGTTCAATTGGACTCGATATTGGGGAAGTTCATTGATATTTTGATAGTGTGATTCATATTAATTAGTTGTGGCCACCTTCAAAGTTCAATTCTTTTGTGATGATGGGCCTCTTTGATTAGTCCATTACCCAAAAAAAATGATCAAACTCTAGGCACTCCCAAAATAGATATATTATAGTGTTCTCCATTTGGCTACCTACAGATGACAACTTTGTTTTTGGTAACTCTGGTGACAGGCTTACCCCTAAGCACCAGGGTAGCTCACTTCCTCCCAGAGCATGAGGAGAAGGGGATCAAGTTGGGATTGAATTCCCAACTGTCAGTTTGGCAGCCAAACCCTCAGCCACCAGGGTAGCTCATGGCTCCTCACAAAATGAGAACTTTGGGCACACCATATTCAGTAAAGTCTGGTGCTATTTGAGAAGAGATTAGGAAACTATTTGGCAACTTGGGGAACACATTGGGAACATACTAAATAACCATTGGGAACTTGGAGGGAACATGATGTACCATCCAAATAATCCCCCCCCAATCCTGCCACTATGTTGATGTCAACAAGGGTTATGAATATGGCATAGCAAGACAGTTATCTGATCACTATGTTGCACAAAGATAGTATGATGGGCACTAGGTGTGAAATTGACAATATAATAATCAGGGTCTTATTAGATGCAGGGCTTACTGTGCATCAGGATGGACAGTAAAGACTTGAACATCATTCATAGTTGCATCTTGTACAGAATACTGGAACAACCAACCATGACAAGCCCCTGCATGAACCCCTAGCCTATTGACTGCAAAAACAGCCCCAATAAAGGAAGGATACTTTCGTCGTATTCTTGCAATTGCATCTTTAGCAGCACTTGCTGGATCCATTCCTTGCCTCATGCTCTCCACCACCTGGTAGCTGATTTCGTTCCATGCATATGAATGTGGTTACATATAGAGATGGCATATGGATTCAGATATTCACTAAAAACATTTTAACAAATGCTGTGTTGCTAAACATAAACCCAAACTTTGTCCAGGAATTTTACCAAGGAAGGAAACGCATCATAACATCCCCATCCCCTGTAGCCCCACATGCACCAACATCATCATCTGCATATGCTGCTGCTCCAACTATTGGACCATCCCCAACCCTGTCAAGCATACGTAATTGCTTAGCACAAATCCCAAGTTCCCAACTCACACCACATCTATAAGTCCAAACAGGAATTATGAACATACCGGCCAGGTATTTTGTGGCTAGCACCATTGGTAGAGGTACCAGCTGCAATTCGTCCCCTCTGGCCAATCACCAAGAGAGCCCACCCCCACCCTTCACTCAGAAAATAAGGACACTGTCATGCTTAGCATTACAGGAGACCATTGAATCCAAGCCACCACAGATTGCAAGTTTAGGAGGGCAGAGTGTGCTACTGTACATGCATGCAAAATTTCAATGGGTAAATGGTACAGAATTTAACCACCTTATCAATGACTGCCATTGAAATTGTGTCATGGTTCTGGAAACCAACAGCTTTTGAAGAGGACGACCCAAATTGCTCAGAGTCAGTCCGATCAAAAATTTCACACTTGTTGTCAGTCATCCTTTGTGAAAGATGACTAACTCTATAGGGCCCACACCCCACACTGCTGTCAGGTACCACATTGCACCAATAGTTGGGTTGGCAACCCGATTCACGCCACACTGACCAAGCCTGCAACAAACTTCAATTGTATGGCACTATGCCAAGTCCCAAATCAACAAGGATTATTATTAGCCTTGCCACCTGAACTGAGTCTAGAGTTTGGACCATAACAATAGAAAGCAACAGTTTGAGGAGAAATGGAAGCCTATCATCCTGCAATCTCCATCACTAAAACAGTCTAAGTGACATGCCTTTAAAGATTCAGCTGTGCTGAGGTTGGCTGGACCTGGAAGCCCAAGTGCAAGAGCAAATTGTGAAGCCTGATCCCCAACAAGGAGAGTGTGTTCTGTGTGTTCCATCACCAGCTTGGCTGCTTCAATAGCTCCCTTGACTGAGCGCAATGCTCCTACTGCCCCTACATTCATGTTTGTCTGTCTCCTTTCCACACCAAATACCACATAGTTATCAACATTGGAAGCCAATTGCCATGCAATTTTTTGGCTGTACATCAGTCAATCTTCACATGACAAGCTTTGAGTCTGTGCATCTCGAGATACTTCAAAGTGCACTACAAGGATAAGAGAATTGAAGACAATGATGCTGCAGTAGCCATAGCTCAAGATTTGGAGAGTTGTATACCCCATCCATGATCATGGCATCTAATGTTGTCTCACCACTCTCATCCGGACTTCCACCATAGCCGACTGCACATTGCAAGCCAGTAACAGAGTAACATTATTACACTACATACAAGATCCAGGTTTTTCTTTGAGCTCCTCTACAGAACAGTGAAATTCTAGGGTACTGACACTAACAACAGCACTACTTTTGGTACCTGAGCCATCACATTGAAGGAGCTCACAGGTTGAGCAGCCATGGACTACAGCATCCACTGCTGATCCCCCTTCCTCCATTACATGCCAAGCCGCAACTTTCACAGCCTCAATAAACCGCCATGTGCTTATGACTATTGGAGTATGTGTTTCCTGCAGTGAAAGAAAGAAAGAGATGGTGGAACATTATTTTCCACTTCAGACCTCAATCACTAGTGTGACCTTCTGAATACCAAAAAAAATCACCAAAACAAACGAACCCTATTCAATAGAAATTCAGGCCTCGATTAGGGTTAGGAACAAGAATAGGAGGAGGAGATAATGCTCCGTGTAAGAAACACAGTTTGAATCAAACAAAGCAGATGTGCTTCTGCATTTCCGCTAAATCCTAATAATCCCTGATCCTCAACAAGCCCACAGGAAGCGAGAGAGAACAATCCAACAAACTCGTGATCTTAAGAATCACGTAATATCAAATGCGAGCTCAAGGATAAGCAGAAGAAGCTGCAGCTGCTTCTGTTGTTGTTGTTCTTGCTGCTGCTGCTGCTGCTAAGCTGGGCGAAATGCAAAAGCAATGAAATGTCCGACCCTCCCTTACATACCTGAGATTTGTGCAGAGCATGTACATGTTGGATGATGAGAGCAAGGGCAAGAAGCAGCAGCAGCAAAGCGAATCTCCTCCCACTCCTGCCCATTCCTGCAAATCTGTCCAAGCTTCTTCTTGCCATCGCTGCTTCAAGCGGCCTCCTCTCTCTAAGACCTCGCCTCTTCTCCTCCTCTTGTTGTGTTCAGCACCTTCTGTGTAGGGCAAGGCCTCCTGGTAGGGCCGTTCCTGAAGGGCCGCCTTACACCTATTAAGGGACCCAGTCTACAAAATAACCAGTGTTAGGCGGTTTTTTGAATTTTAAAAAACCGCCGGTTCTAGTTCTAGAATCAAAACAATATTGCAGAATCAAAGAACCTTTGGTCATGGAGGGTATATGTCCCTCGTTTTTAAGAACCGCCCAACACTCAAACTAACCTGCTTAGCCTGGATTCTCTTGGAGCACAAATCACAAGTTTTTCTTGTACACGCTGGGCCTAAAAACAAAGCTTGTGAGAGCAAATGCGGGTCTCTAGTACCAGTGTGTGTATCAGTTTTTATTATTAACTTAATAACAATAATTTTTTAACTTAATAAAATTATTATATTTATTAAATATAATTATATTTTATTCTAATAAAAATTTTCATTATCAAAAAATTCATTAATTTACAAATTTTGTGATGCCACCAAGGTGGTGGTCATCCATGAGCTGATATAATCAGATTTGGTGATAATTTTGGCTAAACCCTTTTATGGATTACTAGCTCTTTACCTACATCACAAAATCGGAAAAACAACATTGATGTCAAATCATTGTGACCAACCAATCAAATTCATTTGTTTTTCAAAATGACCTTTTAAGAGAGCATTGTATTATGGGTAAATAATATAGGTGCAAACTAGTGTTCATAAGCCAAGCACTAAACAGGTGCAACAAGTTAAATGTGGCACCACATTTGATGCACCTGTAATACAATGCCCAACAAGAAAAAATAAATCTGATTCTTTTTATTGTACCCGCACAATGATTAATGTTGTAAATTTTTTTTTGTTATGCACAAAAGAGAACACATGTGATGTATTGGTTAAAGTCATCCCTTCAATCGAAAGGTTTAAGCTTCAATCTTTTTCCTAATTGTTTTCTTCGACAAACAAAATGGATGAAAAAATTCATAAAACATATGAATAATTTTAAAATTTAGTTGCCCTTAAAAAGTAACTTCCCTAAGCAAAAGAAGATTAAGTGCTGGTCCCAATCAAGTTCCCATGGGATAAGAAAAATTCCTTGGTGAAAAATACTACTTCCCCAAGGAACAATGAATTTTGCTTATGGAAAGGCCCAAGTTCCCCAAGGAAAGGTGATCTTTTTCCCCACGGGACATGATTGTTCCCTAGGGGAAAAAAGGTTTAAGTTGCTCCTTGGGGCAACTTAAATTCATTTGCCCTAAAGACATGATTGTTCCAAGGGAAAAGCCAATTTCGTCAAAGAACAATGAATTTGTCCTGGGGAAAGCAAGTTCCCAAAGGAAACATATGTTCCGAAAGTTTTACGAATCATAATCATTTCATATTTGTTTTTGTATAGGTTTATGACCTATCATTTGAAAGGTCTTGAAGAGAACTGTCACAACCCCACTTTTGGAAGAGTGTAAAGATGACACTCACACTCCTGAAATGGGAACTTGGGAGTCTTCCGAGACTCCCACAACTTCAGAATTCAATTGTAGGGGTCAAAACACCTCGCCTTGAGGCATTCCTTATGTCATTGGAAAGTTATCGAAGTGTAGATGTCCAAAATGGCCTTGCATGAACCATTTGAACATTTATAGCACAAGTTATGACAAAAAGAAGGGCTGGAAGTCAAATTGACAATTTGACTCCTGACCACTAAAAGTCTGGAATCGACCCAACCCCAGTGAGGGCAGGTGGATTGCGAGTTATGAACTCGCAAAGTCCCGGGAGTCCAAACTAAGACAATTTCAGGGTTCCTCCTTCAAAGTCTCGAGACAAAAAACCATTTAGATGTAGGTGCCATGAAAAGACACAAAGAATACTATATGGGGGAAGGTGGTGGATTCCCCCGAATCCGGGCCATGGTGAGTCTTGTGAGTCCAGGGTTGCCCGTGGCTTGTCCTAACATTAAAGGTGCTCCAGAATGTGAACTAACCAACTTGTTGATTGGTTTGATGCCGGTTCAAGTAAGTAACTAAAACTTGTCCTTCTTCCTAGTCCCACCCCGAAGCTTCAACACGCCCTTCTACCCTTTTTAGTGTTGAAAACAGGGAGCGTGCCTCGAGTTCCAAACAATTCTGTTATTTGACTGACTTGGACCCAGTTAGGTCCAACAAAGAACTTGAGAGCGTGTCAAAAACTATAACTTTAAAATCAAAAGCATTTCAATCAAAACTCAGATGCAAAAGTTATGATCATACAAAGTTTCAAACACATTCATTCCCCAGGGGAACATGGTTGTTCCTTGGGGGAACATGATTTAGGTCGCTTCTAAAAGGAACATGGTTGCTTAAAAGCATTTCAATCAAAACTTAGATGCAAAAGTTATGATCATACAAAGTTTCAAACACATTCATTCCGAAGGGGAGCATGGTTGTTCCTCAAGGGAACATAATTTAGGTTGCTTATAGAAGGTTGCTTCCTCAAGAACCTTAAACCTAAACCATGTTCCCCGTGGAAGCAACCTAAATCATATTCCACGAGGAGCAACCATGCCCCCCCAGGGAACAAATGTGTTTGAAACTTTGTATATCATAACTTTTACATATGAGTTCTAATTGAAGTGCTTTGAACTACAAAGTTATAGTTCTCCTCGAGACATTTCCAATGATAGGGCAGAAGCGTATATAAAAACAAATATGAGATGATTGTGATTCCTATAATTTTCAAAACATATGTTTCCTTGAGGAACTTGGGCCTTTCCCCAAGATAAATTCATTGTTCCCTAACGAAATTGGTTTTTCCCTAGAGAACTATCATGTCCCCTAGGGAGAAGGAGCACCTTTCCATGGGGAACTTGAAAAGGAGTGCATGTTTAGTGCTTGTTTGTTCTGAAGGTATTTATTTTTTAAGGAACTTATGTTCAAGATGTATAAAAATGTGGTATAACCTCTTGGGGTTTTATTTTTTTTAAATGTTAGAACTTGTAAATAAAGATAATATTATTTTTCCCAAACAAGGTAGGTTATAAAGCACATGGTTTATGGTTTTCTAAAGAGGATGTGGTTCTAAATGTAATCCAAATTTAGGGTTGTCACATATTCAATATGAATGGTTTTGCATTTCAAGGAGTTAAAAATTGTTTAAAACATATATTGATAGAACAATCAAGGAATCGTTGTCCTTGTTGTAAAATAAGTTGTGAATCACTTCATTTGCACTAATGTTGAGGAAATTTATTTTTTTAGTTATGTTTATTACATTCAAATCTATCTTTGTAAATTACTAAAATGACCAACAACAATATGTCCCATAAGATAGGTATTGAAACAAGTGAGGATAATTCCTACACCTTTGTTGAAATTAACATAAATATTTAAATACCAAATATCAACAAACACACACACACACACGCGCGCAAAACCCCAAAACCTAATATTTAGACCCATTTGAAACACTCAAACCTAAGGAAATCTTTGAGGGTTTCAATCACCAAAAATAGGTAGGTAAAAGTTTTCAAGTTCTACCTTGATTTTACCATGATTGACAATTCAACAGATAAAGGTTTATGTCAACTTTTTAAATTTTTGGATCTAATTGAATCAAGCTTTTGATACCTAAATCTAGAATCATGGGTTTTAACACTTGGATTGGGGTATTTGCATAACATTAGTGCAAATCAATGTTGGATTAATAAGTCCATTTCATTTATCAAATTGATTCACATCTTTAAAAAAGATTTAATTCTCTTACCAATCAAGTCTTAATATGAAGCATTTGTGACAAAATTAATACCAAATTAATAAGAATACCTATTTATATAATGAAATTTGTGTTGGTACAAATATTAGGATTTGTAACAATGTTTTACTAAGGAAACATGAACCATGATTTAATAAGTTCAAACTATTTCATATTGATTACAAAATATGATTCACAAATTACATCCAAGGTAAGAAACAAAATCCTTGTGAAAATGCGGATATATCATTTGTGCTAGCATTTACAACCAACATGCTAGTATGATTATCCCAAAAAGGATTGATTTAAAGCTAGAAAATTTATTCAATCATTTTCAAACAAGCCAACTTCCTCAAGCTTAGCCTCACACGCATTTAACAATTATGCTACTTGGTTGAAAATTTCAATGACATTCTTTTGTGTGAAAAAAAACAACTTGACCAAGATCCACATGCCAATTTTTAAAGATTGTGGTTCCATTATTAAAAAAATGTAGCCCAAGTTTACAATGCTTTAATCTTGTTAAAATTTTAACAAGACTAAAGATGTGTTCCATTTCAATCTATGAGCTTGGAATGGCCAAATTTGTTTGCAAGAAACCCAACATATGGAAATTTTCTTTCATGGTTTTTCCATAAGGTGAGAGGATACACATCTTTAAAAAACACCACAAGTTGAAAAAATAAAGATAATTAAAAATTGAACAACACTTCACTCACTTCTTCAATAGAAATGATGCACCAAATAGGGATTCATCATAATTGTAGCCTATGGAACTTGTGTTCTCCTTTTGAAGTCAAAATGTTTTGAAACATGCAACAATAGTTGTTTTAGGACAATTTTTTCATACTCACCAACAATCAACTTTTTTTTTCACACCCTACATACTCTATTAAACATTGCAACCCCTTCAAAGGTTTAGCATTATGGCTAACATATTGTGAATTTTCGATGATTGAAAATAAAAGAAAAAATCAAGAATGGGAATTAACACTTGCACCAATTGTATATACATTCTTGCATACATAATTTCAAGTTCATTATCAAAATCATTGCACTTTAGATGTAGTGTAATAATGGTTATACGCATGTATTTCCCTTGAAGCTTCACCAAAATGGCCATGGTTGAAACCAATGTGTCCAACAACAACCAATAATCACAAATCTAATTTAACACACATTGTTGAACCATAGGATTTAAAGTTTATGTAATTAGCTTGAGCAATCACCCAAGTCAAGGCACTAGGAACGCACACTTGAAGGTGCAAAAATTATTTTTGATATTAGACTATAATTGCATCAACATATTTGAAGGTTTTTTGGAGTAAGATGACCTTTGAAGCAAATCAAATCTTCACCAACACTTCAATTTACATGTGGGAAAACCATCTTTCACACAATTTTTATCCCATTCATGTTACCCTCTTACCCAATTTCTTGGTCCATGTGAAGGTTTTTTACAATTCCACTTGATCATCCTTCAATGAAACCTCCTTCATCCCTCGACAATTTTTTTTTCAATAGTTTCATACTAGCAACATTTTGACATAAGATGGCCAAAACATGTGCTTTTCATAAGGTTGTACAACAAGTCCAAAACTTCACAACAACTAAAGCTAGGGCATTTTCAAAAGTTAGCAAATTCAACCCCTTCATCCTTGATCTAAATTATATTTATTTTTTAAAACTACAACTCAATCAACAAAGGTTTAACAATCAATGCCAAAGCTACCCAAATAATATTTGCAACCTCAAATAGACCAATTGTGACATGAAAAACTATCCATAAGTCATTAATGACATTTAGAACAAGCGCAAATGTATCAAAACCACTAGGCAACATCCAAAGGTCAAAGGTGATGTTTCCTGTTGAACATGTACCAAACATTTGAAGCATAAAATGTTCCATGATTTTTGCAAACATTGATAGGATCTGTTCATGTACTAGTTAATTGCGTGATGGAAACCCCACCCTCACATCACATTGCATGTGTAGCCAAGGGTTTTCAACCATTGAAAGCACCACGCACCCTTTCATGATGAGCAACACCAAGTTTTTTATGAGTTGCATTTGCACAATGTCATTAGCCTTGTATGGCTACTTTATTCCAAAAAACTTTGTAATGGATGAAGGGGCACTGTTTTGCGTTTTTTTGTTTTTGTCAACCAAGTTCAATATCATCTTTTGGTGCTTTTGATTCAGTTTTATATCCCACCAAGTCTGTAACATGCTTGTTTTATAAGTGTTTTTCCATTGGTGATGCCATGAGAAGAAATACATTGGATTATACCCTTCCAGCAACGTGGGTTTTTGTAGATGCTTTTAGAACTTGAGTAGCTGCAATTGGGTGGTAAATTATACATTGCATCATTTGTGGCTTGTGTACATCAATTTCATCAATGTCTCCTTGGTTGAAGAAGAAAAGGCCTAGGCATAGGAGTTGCAATGATGCAGCTACAACTACTTTTAATTCACCTTCAGCACCATAGACTGGAGGACTGAGCTCACCAGTATGCATCATTTTTGGCTAAAAGGACTTTAGTGATTACTGCAATTTTAGTTTCAGCAACTTTTGTTGTCTCATGCATAGACCAGATTAGAAGACTTCATATTTGCACCTTCATGGCCAATAAAAATTGGTTCAACATCAGCCAAGGACATTATGTTGTACAATTTATATGGGGCACTGTTTAGTTTCTCCCCCATCCCCACCCATGAAGCTCAAAAGATGGACTGTCCAATGTGAGAGACTATTTAACTCACTACCTTGGCCAATCATTGTAGTTGGCCAATGAGAAACAGTCATTTCATGGTACTTGTGCTGTAGGGCCCATGGGGTTTTGTGGGGACTGTCATCTGGAATGATAAACTGGAGTGCAATTTGTCATTTATGATAGATTAGAACATTTGATGAATCCACCAATTTGTACAAGTAGCTTAAAACCCCACCCAAGCATTTGCCAAAGCATTGAAGATTTGCAAGAGACCCTAACTACTGGTTTACAATTGGTATGAGCCCACCCTACCTGCAACAGAGTTCACTATTAGGAGGCGGCCTATTGTACTTGCAGGAAGAAGAATCAGCTTGGAACATAGTTAAGAGGTTTCATGTTCTGGTGCAAGATGACTAGTTAAACTTTGCAATTTCAAAAGAATAGGTGGAATGTCAGACCATCTGCCTAGACTTTCTAAAAGCTTAATAAGCAGCTCCAGTGTTGGAACAAGCTCAAATCTATCTGACCCAGGTAGCAGCTCTCTTTCCTGTATCTCTAGTACCCGGTATATCAACACAAGAGCCTCCTCACTTTCTCCCAGAGTATGTACAATGGAGGCCAGGCAGTGGCATGCATCTCCTGCAAAAAACACAGCCAATACTGTTAGAAGTCGTTTCTGCCCTCAATAACACAAAAAATTGCATCAAACACTTCTTTCCCACAAAAGTTTTGTAGTTTTTTTTTTGCCCCCCCATTTGAAGCAGAGCATGGTCAGTCATGTCTCTCATAGGCTAATATATCTCAGGAGAATCAACAAGCACATAAACACAGCTCCAAGAAGAAGGTTCATGAAGTTGAAGCTACCAATCACCTAACGGCTGCACCTCTGTCCATCAGTGGACATGGATTGGGTAGCAAGATGGAATTTTCCAAGACTTGAAATAACATAAAATTGCATCAATGCACTCAAGAAGAAAGGAAACTTTCTTTTACATCTAATTGAAAGGTCGGTATAACAGCAAACTGATCGTCATGACAGCTAAATTAAGGAAGACTGGCTAAAACATGAACATCCAGAACCCATTTGGACCCAACTACGATGTTGAAACCAAGTAGAGATAAACTAATAAAACCACAGAGGGAGACAGAGGACATACCAGTGGCAATGCTATTGGAGCCATGTGCAGCCTCACAAATACGCAAAGCTTGGCGAGCAAGAGGCTCTGCCTCACTAGGTCGGCCCAGATGGAGCAAAGCAGTAGCAAGGCCATCCAGAGGGAAGCACAATTCTGGTGCATTAGGACCCAAATCAGCTAGCAATAAATCCAAGCTGCGTTGCAAAAGTGGCACACACTTATCATACTTCTCTGATGCCGCATATGATGCAGCTAGATTTTGAAGGTGGACTGCCAATTGTGGATCATTGCTGCCAAGAAGCTTTTCTTTCACTTGTATATTTGCATGCCATAGCTCCTGAGCCTCCTCATTCCTGATATCCAGAGAAAGTCTGATGTCTGTTATTATTTGCACGTATTATATAAGACGCAAAGCAACCATGAAAGCAGATATAGATCCAGTGAGTAACTGGGACTTTCTTGGTGTGCACACAGTTCTGCATTGAATCACACCTCTCCAGTTCATCAAGAAGTGTGGCAAAGTCAGAACGCACTATTTCGACAGTTGTGTAATCTTCACCTACATCATTGCAGTCCTCCATAATTTGCAATCCTTTCTGATACAGATTCACTGCTGCAGATACCTGACCTGACATATTCTCAAAGTAACAAAATGGAGTTAGTTCCAGTCAAACAAATTTCTTAGAGGAAACAGACTGCAATGGAACTTTGAAACAGATCTCTCTAGCAGGACTGACGAACATGAACCACTGTTACACACAGGGTTGTATTGACCAAGATTCACCTAATGGAGGTGATAATCAATGAGCCATAGGAATCTGTGAGAGTTAATAATTGACCTTTTGCAGCTTTTATTCTGGCAAGTGCACATGTGGCTTCTCCTACTCTTCGATCATGTGCACCCACTTCCCTCTCGAGAATGCCCAATGCTCTGCATGCACAAATGAAAAACTTTTGAACTCAACCCATTTGGTAACTGCAACAGGATACTCATTCTCCGTGGACCTCTTTCCCAAAGATTCTGCACATGCCCAAAAACTGCAGAAACTATACTGTTGAAATCCCTTTCAAGACTTTGCAAATTTGGAGTTGGAGAACACCTTTGCATCTATTTTATTGTACACTACTACATGAAACATTGGGGCACCTCCTTCATGTCCTTCATGGATGAGGAGCAAGAGGATTCATTCTATCAGCAATTGAGCCTCCCTACAAACTTAGCGAAGGACAAAAAAATTTGCAGAAGAGATCAGGGATGGTGGCGCAAAACCTGAGCATTGCAAGCTCTGACTCCTCAACCCCTCCCTCCTCTAAAACCAAATACGCCAGATTTGTAAGTGGCACAGCCAAACTCTCATGCTCAGGGCCTAGTGTTCTTTGTATGATGGCTATCGCACGGTTGTAGAGCTCGATGGCCTTCTCATTATCCTCCAATTCACTATATGTGCTTGCTGCTTTTAGTAACAACTCCACTACCAGGGGACTGTCTTCTTTGCCTGTCAACATAGCCCACTTGTTGCTAAGTGGTCTTTCCTTGATAGCAGGAGTTAGAGCTGTTTACGCCTAAAACATTGCAGCAGGTGACAAAAAAAATTTGCACAAAACTTGGTAATCTCTGAGGTAATGCAAGATGAAAGTCTGTGGGCTATATATTAGACAAGGAAAGAAAGAGACAAAAAAATTTCTTCAAGACACAAAAACACTATGCTAGTGTAAGCAATTGCTGCAGGCCCATTACTGAGTGCATCATCTTGAATCTTGGGACTCTCTTCTTTCAAGAGACGGGCTTCTTCAGCAGGCTTGCCCAGGGTTGTGTACATGCTTCCCATGTGTCCCAATATATTGTCCACCAACAGCTGAGGAGATCTTTTTCCAACTTTATCCAGCAAATTTTTCATCTGCATGCCCCAAAATGCAAAACATCAATTTCCAGCCATTACCAATTCCATCATATTGCAATCTACATACAGGAAAATACAAATTGATGAATGAATGAATGAATGAATGTATGAAGATTGCCAATGCTATCTATGCAACCCACGAAAGCACAGCATGAAATAAAACTAGAAGAGGAAAGAAACCTCAAGAAGGAGATGTTCTGCTTCCTCAAAATCACCTAAGGTCAGGCGGAGCTGGGCCAGAATATCGAGCATGGCTGCATGCTCGATGCCTTCTACACCCAACTCCAATTGCTCCCTGAGGGCATCATAGTTCGCATCAATAATGTCACGTGCACTTTCTACATCCCCATTATCTATAATCCTCTTCACTTCTTCATACAGTTCTTGTAGTTGGTCTGCCATCTTGGCTGCACCCTCTACAAGCATCTTCACATCAGTCACTTGAAATGGATTTCTGCACCCAAAAAGAAAACCCCCACAGATTACTTGCATAGTAGATTCACCGCATAAGTTGCATCGGTAACCATTCTGATTACTGAGACATCTATCAAGACATAGCTGATTGTCCACTTCATGTGAGTAATTCTAGTATGAATGAAGAAGACATGATACAAAAGTCATACAAAAGTTGACTACTTACCACAACATAAAATTAGGGTAAACCACTTCAAAAACACAAGGCAGGTGGAACAAGATGTACCCCATCTCCTGCATGACTTGTGCTGCCATCTCAGTGTCATCCAAAGCCACAGCCCTTGTAAATCGTTCAAGTTGGTCCTCCAGAACTTGTGCATTCTTGTTCTCCTCATCATCTTCCACGCTTTCCACATTACTAGTACCTGTATCCTTCACTTTTGTATCTCTGCAAAATGCCAGTCATGGTTGTGCAACTTCAGATTCTTCACCCTTTCTGTGAACTACAAAAATAGAGAGTACTTAGAAAACCATTTTCGGTTCTGATCAAGATATGTGTGTGTGTGTGTGTGTGTGTGTGTGCAGCAATGTTACATGGAGGGATCGGGTGTCCTTTGTTGGCCACCTTCAAACTTTGAGCACCTCCTATGGTGTGTCCAAAGCCTGCACCATAGGGTAAAATAGCATGCAACAAAATAAGTAGGTACTGGAACTGAAAATCACTGGTGCCAAAACAGGAGTAGACATGTCTTCCAGCATTGAGTGGTCACATTCTACAGGGCTTGTAGCTGCAAGAGAACTACATGCTGAGCTCCATACAATTTATATTTCTCTTTGCTTGCAATCTAACATAGAAAGTGGCATGTCCCAAACAACGCATCCACTTTGAGATGTGCACATTTCACAAGCTCATATAGAGATGTGAGACTAGACTTCTGCAGAAAAGTTGTGTGTTCAAGCCCTGCAGAAACAAGACTCTTTTATCAACATCCATGTGCAGAAATTCCAAACAATAGAAAAAATCATGTACTTCCTGATTGTTACTCTTCATCATAATAAACCGGAAACTCAAAAGACCTGTTTCTTGTAGAACTGAAATTGTGCTGAAGATTTGTTGGAAGTAATCTGGAGAACTCCCATGTTGGCTGGTGTGCAGGAACAGCCAACCCATGTTGCAGTTTACTTCGAGAAGGCAGCTCCTTTTTTATTTTCCATGAGCTCTTCCATGAAACTCGAAATTTAACCTTCTGGAAACAGATGTCCAGCTCTGTTGAACCATGATTGCACAACTGCTGTGCAACCCTGAATCATAAAACCCACAAGTCGATTTATTTCTTGATGTGATGGCAGAAAGCAAAGAAAAACTCCACAAAATACCCATGTTCAGTAACTAAACAAATGCTACATCACTTCTGATTAAACCAACCAGGAGAGCGCCATGAAGACAATGGAATGCAGTTAAAACCTCATAACATCATAACCTTGTGAGCTGATCACTCAACAAAGTATCTAGACCATCATCACCTTCGTCATGAAGGGTGCTAGAAAGGAATTTTTGCAAAACAGAGAACAGCATAAAAAAAGGCAAGAAGTACACAGAAAGAAAAAATCATCAGGATTTAGTCCTGCTTTACCAATGAGAAATTAAATATATATATATATACATTGTAAATGCTCAAATTATAAAAGAATCCTAATGACAAAGCAACAAGCTCTGGCATAGAAAACACTAATGGCTGTTTTGATCTGCAAACTGCAAAGATCCCTGACCTTCCACAAATCCAGCCAATTCAGTGCACCGATGGATGAAATTGTTCTTCAACCTAAATCACGATAAATGAAAATTAATAGAATGTGGGACTGTAAAACCAAATGCTGAAGAAAGAAACAAACAAAAAAATTATCCTTACCGATTCTGAGATGTAGCTGAAAGCTCGATATACCCTAAAAACCCTTAAACCCTTGAAAACAGCATATCCAGGAAACCTTCCTTCCACCAACAATTCCGAATCCGAGAATTTGTGGAATGCTTCCCCCCATATTTTTTCTTTTTTTGGAAATGAATTTTCTCAAACTTTTGTGTGAATTTCCAACAGATTGAGAGGAGATCAGAATTCAGTTTTACCTGGGAAAGGAAATGGGTGTGACGACAGAAGAAGAGGAGCTTGGTAGTGCACTCAGTAGCCTCTGTTTCGCCATTGCCCGAGTGTCCCAAAGATTGCAAATTTACGCAATTGAGATTAGGTACCACCCACAGACACACACGGCCACAACACACAACACCCAACAAAGATTGAGAAGAAGAAGAACAGGGCTTGGTCAAGAGTGGAAACCCTAGAGGACTCCTGAATTAGGTCAGAAGATTCTGCAGAGTGGAACGGGGGGGAGTTGATTATGTGCTGTAGAATGTGCCTGGTACAGGCCATTCTGCCATATGAGGTGCCTGTCAGGGATATGCCAAATTTTCCAAACGGGCAGTGAAACCAAGCACAATAGCCTATACCCAGCACATTCCATTACCTCAAACGAGTAGTGGGTAACCCGTGGCTACGCCACTCCAGCCACCCTGAACGCTCTGTTAAGCTCTACTGTCTGCCCTGCCCTGCCCTGCCCTGCCCTGCCCTGCCCCTGCCCCTGCCCTCCCCCCTGCCCCTACCCCATGTCCCTAAACAGACAGACCCCTCATTTCTTGAGACATGAAACAAAAAGGTATGGCTTTCACTGTTGCCTTTCAATCTCTGTGGCCGGTTCCGCCACAGAAAACGCTCCTAGAACGCGAAACTGTCTGACTGTTCGGGCCAGTTCCGCCACATCATTAAAACGCGGAACTGTCAACTAAAACGCACGGACGAACGCACGCACACACATGTTGTAATTATATATTAGTCGGTGCCCGTGGCAGAAGGCCACTGTGAAGTCCCCCGTGGGTGCCCCTGGCCCGCCCTGCCCTACCCCCTGCCCCCTGCTCGGCCTTGCCCTACCCCCTGCCCTCTGCCCGGCCCTGCCCGGCCCTGCCCTCCCCTGCCCTGCCTTCCCCCCCTGCCCTCCCCTGCCATCCCCCTCCCCTGCCCTCCCCTGCCCTGCCTTGCCCCGTCCGGTCCTGGCCCCCTGCTAGCCCCCGCCACCCGTGCCGGCCCCCCCTGCTGGCCCCCCCCAGTTCCGCCACAGAAAACGCTCCCAGAACGTGGAACTGTCCGACTGTCCGGGACGATTCCGCCGCATCAATTAAAACGTGGAACCGTTGTCGGACGCACGCACGCACGGACACACATGTTGTAATTATATACAAGAAGACACTCGCCAAGCAAGCGATCATGGGAATCGGAATCCCGTTTTTTGTTTTCCGTTTTAGGGTTTAGGGTTTCGTAATCCTGTTTTCCCTCGCCGAAAGTCCGTTTTCGAAATCCCGTTTTTTGTTGCCGGTTCTGCCGGCGGATTAAAATGCGGAACCGTCGCGTCGAACGCACGCACGCACACACGCACCAAGTGCCTTTATATATAAGATAGGATGGTACAACACATTCAACAAAAGTGATTTGAATTCACGCAATTTGAAATTATATTTCATAACAAAACATTTCAAATTTTATTCACATCTGAATTAATTTAATTAAAATTATTCAACTTAGGTAATCCAATTTATCTCTAATTAAGTGCAACTTAACCTAACAACTAAACTAACACATTATAATTGACAAATCAATTTTTGAAAAGACACCTTAGCCTACAAGAGACGATATTTTGAAGGCACCATTCATAGGTGTAAGGATCTCATTATTAAGTCCACTCCCACCACCTTGTGGGAATCTACCTATGTTTACACATTAGGGTAATGCCCTAGGGCCAGAGAATTCCATCTTGCCCGTAATTAGCAAGGACATCCTACTTGGAATGTCCTACAAGTTGACAAGACATCCCAAGCACGTCCTTTTCATTTGTTTCTGACCCTTGCATAATTCAATCTTCTTTGCCAATTTTGTGATGTAGCCAAAATGGCAATCATCCGGAAAAAAAAATTTACCCAAATTTAGCTATATACCCAGAGATGATTTTTATTTCAAAATGAAGATCCTTTTACATTTTTGGCTACCTACCTACGTACTGGGAACTTGTGAGAAAAATCTGAAATTTGGAAAGAAATAAAATCAAAATCTGGCATATTTGGGCCAATTTTTTTCCATGAAAGATCCTTTTCGTAAAGTCAAAATCGTATTTTTTCAGGCTGGAATTTGGTGAAAATTCTCAATTAAAGAAATCACTGGTTCCATTGCAAGAGAGTAGATTTTTGTATATAAAAATTGCAAAATGTTCACTAACACCCCTTTTGCAAGGAGAGACATGCTATAAAATTATTATTATTATTATATTTAAATTACTATTTTTCAGTAGATATGGCATCTGCAACTGGTTAGTAAGATGCTGGAAATGACAGTTATTCAGGTTCAGAGCTTATAGCATGCAAGTCAGATCAGGCCTGAGACACTTTCCAACAATTTAAATGAATACAAAATCCAAGTTCATTTTGCAGCACATCAATGCAACACATGCTTGAGTGCAAAAAATAATAATCCCCCCATGCATTCCTTATACCCACCTCCTCCCCCTGCAATTAGCTCCTACAGGATGGTATTTTGGGGTCCCACCCACCATGTCAAATGGGTTGCAATGCTTCAGTTGTGATTCTGTGCATGTGTGCAGAGGAATGAGTGCTATGCCCACAAGGCAAATCTGAGCCCTAGTATACTAACATCAGCAACAGACTGCCTCCATTTCTTTAGTTGTTGGTCATTGTTGTTACATTGCTCATGATATCATAATGGTAGTTATTTGATTCTGACAAACTTTAATTTGTCAATATTTCAACCCAAAAAAATAATTAAAAAATCTGATTTTGGGGGGGGGAAAATGTGTTTTTAAGTGTAAATTTGAATCATTTTGTTAAATTTTTCTAGCATTTTGCAATTTTCTTGATATTGATATCAAAAAACTGCAAAACAAATTCTGAATTATGACTCTACCCCTTCTGGCAAGTTCAAACCAGCAACAATTCAAATAGGAAATGTTCCATCAATTTTTCCCAAAAAAATAGATTCACAGTTGAGAGTCACACGTGGTAAACAACACTCCTCAAAGCGTGGGACTAGATGAAAACTACATGACTGTTCCTCGTATATGCAAAGTCATTTCTATGGGTTGAGATCGTATTGGGCCATGAAAGGTTCCATGAGCATCACACAGGAGCAAATCTACTAGAACAAAAGAAATTCAAACTTGGTGGACATTGCCTTTGAAATCATGTGGCAGTGTTTCCATCAATATAAGGTAGATATGCTGGTAATTGAACACATAAGGCATAAGAGAGGAAAGGTGCATTGGGGGGTTGTTTTCCTGGTGATGGGATCTGAAGATTAGTTTTTCCTTATGTCTAAGGACACCCATAGCCATTTAAATTGAGTCATTTGGTCCATAAACCTGAAAGTGATGTCTTTCTAAAGGAAGGGGGTCAATTGGCTACAAACAAATCTTCAACAAACACAAGCCATCCTAATGAACAAACAATTTTCACCATATGGAAGAATTGTGAACATCTAAAAAGTGAACAAGATTTGACCCTTGTTCTAAAAGGATGAAAGAAAATGTATTGCCTCCTTTATTCAAAAATGTTCAGTGCATATCATTGGCCAAGATCACACCTTAGAAAAAGGTGAAAAAAACAATGACGATACACAAATAATGGTTTGAGTAAACCTAAATTCTAAGCAACATCGCAAAATTAGGGGTTATGGGTTTAGCATTCCTACTCTTACACCAATGACATGGTTCATTTTCCTCTTGGCAAAACTTGGCTCCTTCAATTTTCGTCTTCCTTGTAGCCTAGCATCGTCAAGTTCATTATTGTCCTCTTCATTGCCTCTTTGTCATCATGTTTTGGTTCACCCTTGTTGTGCAATAGTTGCTTCCTACACAACTTGTCATTGTGTTTTGGTTCATCACTAATGTTTGTTCTCCTTGTAGCATAACAAAATTGGGTTCATCCTCCTCCTCTTGGTTCCTTCCTAATTGTCATGTTTTAAATTTGTCGTTGTTGTGCAATAGTTGGATGCTACACAATTTGTTGTTTTGTTTTGGTTTGCTAATGTGTTATGTTTGCATCTAGTTGTGGTTGGGTCGTTGTTCACACCTAGTTGTGGTTTGGTCCTTTTTCACGCCTCATTGTGGTTCAATCCTTGTTCACACCTAGTTCACCATGAATTATTGCTTGCACCTAATTTGCCATTATTATTTGATGCAAGAGCCATGGGTTTCATTAGTGTTTTCATGGCAATCACATTGGTGTTAATCATAATGTTGGTCTTCATTACTTGGTGATGGTTAAATTGAATTTTAATTTCATTTTCATGTTTGTTGGTCCTAATTATCTTCTTTGTTGTGTTATGTTGGTTGGAGGAAAGTGATGCAACAATGTTTTGTCATGCTTAAACGGTTACATTATGATCTTGTAAGAACTTAGCTTGGTATTTAGGTTGTTGCATTGTGTTCCTATAGGAACTTGATGTGACAACTTTTGTTTTGCACATAATCTTTACAATCCTTTTTGTCTTGTTCAATTTTTTTGAAATTCAAACTTTTTCTTGTCTTGCTTGGATTTTGTGAAACCCAACTTCTCATCTTGCTTGTATTTGTTGAAACCCAAACTTCACATCATTTTACCCTTTTTTTTTGTGAAACTTCACTTTTCATCTTGTTCAACTTCTAAAACCCAAACTTCACCTTTTCATTCATCTTCTTTACAACCCCACCACCTTTCATCCTACTCAACTTTTTGAAGCCCAAACTTCACATCCTCCTTCATCTTTTTAAAAACCTCAACACCTTTCATCTTGCTCCACTTTTTGAAACCCAAACTCCACTTCCTCATTCATATTTTCTAAAACCTCTACACCTTTGGTCTTGTTGCACTTTTTGAAACCCAAACTCCACCTCCTCATTCGTTTTTTCTAAAACCTCTATGCCTTTCATCCTATTCCATTTTTTGAAATTGAAATTCCACATTCTCATTCATTTTTTCTAAAATTCCACCTTTCATTTTGTTTAGCTTTTTGAAAACCAAACTTCATTTCCTCCTTTGTTTTCATTAAAATCCCACCTTTCAAACAATAATGGTTCGGACCATGCTATGTAGAATATTTTCTTCCCAACAACACAATATTGTTGGTGAATGTGGATCATTTTGAACCCAACCCCATCGTAGTTAACTTACGCAAACATATTCAAACCTTATCATCCCTATGATGTTGATATTAAAGGATTGGTATCATAATTCAAAGGGGGAGGAAATGGAAAGGGGATGATATGTTATATGGATTTCATTAATAATCCATTATGCACACATTCAAGTGGAAATGGTCCATTGAATAATCATGGGTCAATGGTGTGGATGGGCTCTTTTCCATTTGGCATAATTTGGGTGCAAGGTGCATAATGTTTTAGGGATAGGTTCTGTACTAGTGCTATGATCTCTTGCAATTTTTGTCATTTGCAGCAACAACCCCCACTTTGTATATTTTTTTGAGTGGAATTTTTGAAAAATGATTTTTTAGAAAACTAATATTGTAGTCTTTGTTATAGTTCACAAGCCTTTTCAAACTTTTCCTATGTGCCAAATTATGAGCATCACCATTCACTATAGTCAAATGGCATAACACACATCTCATAACTTGTGGGTTATAAGAATTAATAAAGCACCATCATTCACAACAAAAAAACTCCAATAATCAGTAAAATGATGAAAGGGGTACCACATATCTCAATTTGTCAACAATTGTTGAATGAAAAGCTCCTAAGAAAGATTTACCTAAAGATTGGATGCCTCTTGTGAACCATTAGTGACTTGAATTTGAGATGCAAACTCACTACTTTCTTCAATATTGAACAAAGAATTCAAGTTGATGAGAGGGGAGTACTAATGGTTGATTCCATTGTCGTAGACAAGCACACAATTAACAAGCAACAACTAAAATGCATGAATTAATAAACAAAATTATGCACTAATTGGAAACAACAAGTAACACTTTCAAACCCACACCTCAATTCAAAAGGATCAATACTTTGCAATGACAAATTTCAATATAAGAGACTGACCTAACTGATCTTTAGTAAAAAATTGTGTCAATTGGAAACAATAAATCCCTTGTTGAAAACTTTAAACCTCAAAATTGTGTGGCATGTAACAAAAAAGATGAAACAATGACAAACAAAATTTTTGTTGAACTTGTTCAAAGATCACAAAGGTAAAAATGCAATGTGACCCAAAAAAGTTCATGACACAACCTATAATGTCTAAATGCGACCAAAATATTTCATAAGCATTTGTTGAAAGATGAGAGATTGTGGCAAATAGCAACCTTGGGAACTTGTTTGGTTTATTTTTAGTTCCAAGTAGCAATCTCAAGCACCACATTCCAAGTCATTAACTCTCATACAAATTTTCTACAAGCATCAAATGGCTTCAACCACAAAGGAAATCAAAATATATTTGCAAAGAAAGGAGAGGGAGAAACAAAAAATGTAAAGTTCTATAACAAGTAGCTATGACAAAAAGAAGAATGATAAAGCTTAGTAGAAAGCAGTTGTGACACAAAAAAAAAAGTGAGAAAGCTCGGCCTAAAGGCTCAACGGTGATGGTGATGAGTGACTCAATGGGATGAAGGAAACAAGAAACCCTAAACCTAAAGATTATCTAGAATTAGATTCTACCAAAAAAAAAAGGTTGGGCCGGAGGCGTGCATTTGGCTTTTGCAAAATTGATGGTTCCTCTGTTCTAGATCCAATGGGGGATCTTAAAGAACAATGGTTCCTAGGTTCTAGATCTAAACCAAGATCTTCAACTTGCAAACAGGTTCGGGTCTGATTCTTTTCACCTAGAATGGGAACTGACTAATCTTACCTATCAAACTAGATATCCAGCCAACACCAGTTTAAACCAACAACAATTTAAAAGAGGAAGTATGTTCCATGAAGTTCCCAAAAGAATTGAACTCGCCCGGGTGTTCATATAGTAAGACAATTGCGGTTCAATGATGAACTTAAAATTAGGACCCAAAAAACTAAATACCTAAAAACCCTAAACCTTATCTAGACTTAGGACCCTAGCCTCTACCTAATCAATGACTTAGCCTGTGCCAAAAAACCCTTAAGATCAGTCAGGTCCAATTCTAAAATGCGTCTGGCTCCATGTAGACCTACCAGATCTGGTTCTAAGGCAGGTCCGGATCCATGTAGACTTGCTGGGTCTGGTTCTAAGGGTCCATGTAGATCCACCGGGCCCAGTTCCAACACTACTCCGAAGTCTGAACCCATTTTCACTCTATTTTCAAAGTAGTGCTTGATCCAAAATAGGGTTTACAGGGCCCTTTTACTCCTGCCCTTGGACCCGCTCACACTCCACATTTTGGGGAGGTTACTTGGCAGGACAAATGGCACACAGACCTTCCTTTTCAGTAATACCCATGAAACATACCAACCCAGCCGGCCAGAGTGAACCAGCATCCACTAGCGCATCATCCACTGGATGCCTAATATCACTCATTGTGGATGAACCTCATCTGAGTTAATATTTGCTTTCACCTTGGTAACTAATCTGAAAGAAATAGGTCTCAAATATAGGTAGGTAGGTAAGAAAACAGGTAATTATTATGTAATTAAGTAGTTTATAGTTTCTACATGAGTAAGGGCTCTTTTATTTTACCACCTACCTATTTACAACTTGCTTGTGGGTTATTAGTAGGTAGGTAGTTAAAGAAAAAACAACCGAGCCAACCACCATGGTTAGCTGGTGAACACGAACCCAACAGAAAACTGTTTCCTGACCACTTACCATCCGTCCTTCAAGGTGCTTGGGTGGGTGCTGGTTCATTGTGGCCTACAAACCCCTTCTCTTCCCTACTATGTAATAATAAGTTCTTCACCCCTGGTTGGTACCTTTGAAATTAGTTTTCTAAGACACTGAAAACTAACTATTTTTGAAATTAGAAAAATATCAGACCCTTTGACTGTAGAGGGTCTTTCAAATTTATAAAACTCAATTAATTTGAATTGACTAATATTGAAAAAATCAAATACTCACCCAATATTGGTCCCAACCGAATTGCCTTGCCAAAAATTGCATAAATAGGGTTGGATATTCTTTTCCCCCCTTAAGGCTTTGAAGTGGCCAAGTTAGGACTCAACCTCCAAACCATTCATAAAGACCTGCACCACTTTTTCTACTCTAATCATACAACATTTCTAGTGCAATCTAGTGTATCTTTTCTTCTTTTGCTTGGAGGGCATTTCAAAATAATTTAATGGCCCACTATGGTTGGCATTCTATTTACCAGATGTAACTTTGAACTGCAAATCCATTTTTTTGGAAAATTGATGGAACATTTCTTATTTTAATTGTTGTTAGGTCGAACCAATGTTGGGCAGTTCTCTTGTTTTTTTAAAAAATCGTGAAGTCTACGTATTAGAATGTTTTGAAAGACTCGATCTAGTTCTTTTAAATATATATTTTTTCATTTTTTAAAAACCCAAGCAAGGTTTTAAAAATTGGCAAAAAAAATTTCATTTGGGTTTCAAAGCGTCGATTCTCAAACATCTTATACCAGTTGATTTTCAAAGCTGGCTTTCACATACTAGTTATTATAGATTTTATTATCTCAATTATTAATTATTAATTTTTTTAATAACAAATTTGCACCCAAAAAAAATTCATAAATTTATTTTCAACATTTTATATGTCCATTATTTCACCTCATTCAAATGAACTTTCAAATTCTTCTAACTCATCTTCAAAACCTACATTTGTTTGAATTAACTTTGT
Organism: Sphagnum tenellum; assembly: GCA_963921925.1. NCBI lineage: Eukaryota > Viridiplantae > Streptophyta > Sphagnopsida > Sphagnales > Sphagnaceae > Sphagnum > Sphagnum tenellum. The sequence goes on along the minus strand of OY998143.1, from coordinate 15,138,225 downwards.
TAAATTGGAAGGTGCTTTACATTCAACTCTAAGATCACTTGGTAAATTTTTGCTCACAAAAGTCAAATTTTCCATGTTTTTTTATTGTAAACAACATTTCCTTAGGTTTGTAAGCATGCCTACTAAAAAAAATTCTTTCTATTTCAATTTGTGACCCTACAATGTTTAAGATTGAAAGAGCCAAAAAACCAATTGTATGAAACATGGCTTCATGTTTTTTTCACCATTGAAGAGAACATTTGGTGTTTCTGGGATCCATTTGGTAAAATCAACATTCCTTAATGACAAGTTTCTTTGATGACTTGCTTGTGGGTGTAGTCTAGTGAAAAGCATCCAAACTAGAATCTTCATAATTTGTTTGATCTATCCAATAGATTTTGTCATTGGATGCAAATGATGATAACATTTCAAAATAGGATACAAAGTTCTTTTATTATATTCATCCATAATATTTACACCTTCTTTTTGGCTAACAAAAGAAGATATTAGATGAAAGCTTTTGAATCTAAGGTCTAGCACCAAAGACAACATGTTGTGAGTTTTTATTTTTTCCAAATTCTCTGTGAAAAAAAGAAAAGAGTCCAAAACATCACAAATTTCTCTTCTAATGTTGGAAACAAACAAAGACAATTCAAAAATTATCCCATAATCATCATCAATCAAATTGATTAACGTATATGGTTTGTAATTTCTTCCTTGAATTTTAAACACATAGTATTGGTAGATTACAATACATCAAAAAACAACCAATGGCTACTAAATTGGTTCACAACATGAGCAATCACAACAAAAAATAAGCAATTCATAATTATTTAAAAGATGTGCCAAGTAAGAAGAGAAGGCACTTTTCCATTTACTCTAACAATATTTTGCCTACTATAACAAAACGTAATAACATCCTTGAATTGCAAAGCTTCTTGAAACATAATGATTTTGTTGGAAAATTTGTAAAAAAATTTAAATTTCCAATGTTAGAATGTTTAACTAAATAATAAATAAAAAAGACATGGAAAAAATTGTAGGAAAAAAATTGCAACAGATTAAATAATTACCTTGTCTTCACTAGAGTGCTTAATTTCTTGGAGGGAGTTTTGAATATGAACAAACCTTGGTTCATTCTTGTCTACCTTTTCTGTATTTTTAGGACCAAATTATACATTTTTGCAAATTTGGTTAGGTAGATTTGATTACACAAACTTGAAATTCTTGCAAACTTTTTCGTAAATAATAACGTATTAACATGCTTTGGAAAAAAACATTGCGAAAATAAAAACCTTGTAAACTTTCATCCAAACCAAGGATTTCACATTTTACAACATATTTTTAAGCAATTTTATCTGGAATTGTTGGTTAATTATAGCCCAATAGTTTTTGTTGCCTCAAATAAACCAACAGATACCTATTCAAGTTGGCAATTACATCCCAAAAAGTTTATAACAAAAGCAAGTATATCATGTGCACCCTTTGACATCCATAAGTCAAAGTTTGTTGTGGTAGAAATACAATTTGTTAATTTTGGCAAAACATATACTTGTTTTGTTTTCTCCACGAAGTTAGGTAATATTTCTTGAGAACTTTTTTTAGAAGGGAACACAACTCTAGGACACAAATGTAATATTAAACATTTAAACCATACATTTTCAACAAACTGCAATGGTATTATTTTTTCACAATAAAAAAACCAAAGTCTTTTTGCTACACATCATCCTTTTTGAAAGGTTGTTTTACAACAAAAAGAAAGAGAAATTGCACTTGCTAAGACATTTGGCCTTTTTTTTGCAAATTGTCTTTCAACATTCTTTACTATTTCATTGTTAATTTCTTCTTCAAATTTATTTGCAATTATAAATTAATTTGTGTCTACATGTTTTTTCAAAACAATTATACCATAAGTTTTATAATAGGTTATTCAACCAAGTTCCTTTCTTTAATTCTTAAATTAATCATATTTACAACATTATCATAACACATAATACATCTCATGACTTGATGAGACCTAGCTTCAACCTCTTTCCCATAATTCACACAATAAAATGCCCAACATAAAGAATTTTTATTATGGCCTCTCCAAATTTTTCTTTGAACATGTAATTTTTTTAATTTTAATTTTTTTTGTTCCATTTTCTATTTGCACATTTCCACTTTCTACTCTTTCCACATGTTCTTCAATGTTCATTTCCTTTTCATTGGTTTCATTTTCTTCAATCAAAATTAAAATTTCATTTTGATTTGATTATCCCATTTTCCACCGAAATATTACCTACCTTGAAGGAGAAATTAGAAATGAATAACTTTTTTTTCCAAAATAAGACTTTGCCACCTATCCCAAAAAAACCTAAACATTTACTGACAATTGAAAGAAAATTAAAAAAAGATGCAATGTGCCGAAAATATACATAATGCAAGTCTGCAAATGTGAGATTGAGTGTGTATAATTAAATGTACAATGTCCATTAATTCTTGCACACAATAAACAAACACATTGTCAACCAAAATTTCCAAAAAAATGGATAATTTAAAAATTCATCAACAAACATTTTAAAAAAAAAATCTCACCTTCTAAATTTGGCTCGAATAATTTGAATATTTTATAATTCCTCCCACACTTGCAAAAAACTAAAAGGGGGGAATTATTAATTTGAAATAGGAGGAGTAAGAACAACAATGTCTAACAAGGAGCAAGGAACATCAACATCATGGTGTAGCAAACAAATACCTGAACAAGTTGTGTTCAAGATGAACGAATGGAAAAGCAATAATGTTAAGCAAAAAACAACAAGAGAAGCAACAACATTGAGCAAGGAACACCATCGAGCAAGGAGTAGCAAGAGGAGTAGCATCATCAAAGGAGCACCAAGAGCAATAGCAACATCAAACGAGTAATAAACACAATAATAACGTCAACAAGGAGCATCGAACAAGTAACATCGAATAAGGATTACTAAGAGCAATAATAGCATCAAGCAAGGAGCACCAAGCAAGCAACATCAAGCAAGGAACAATAAGAGCAACAACAACGTTGAACAAGGAGCATTGAGCAAGGAGTGCTAAACAAGCAATGTTGAACAAGGAGCATTGAGCAAGGAGTGCTAAACAAGTAATGTTGAACAAGGAGCATTGAACAAGGAGTGCCGAACAAGCAACATTGAACAAAGAACAACAAGAGCAGTGTCAAACAAGGAATAACAATAGCAACAAGGAACATTGAACAAAGAACAACATCGAACAAAAATCATCAAAACAACTACTAACTACTAACAAAAGCGACTAATCAAACCAATTAATCTAATAAACAACACATAAAAAAGAAAAGAAAAAAATTCACACACAATGGAAAAAAAGTTTGAAACACGTGCTTTTTATGAAATGGCAAGTGGTGTTGTTTGCTTGCTAAACCCTAAACCTCACTAAATTCTAAACTGACTACTAACTACTAATTAAATACTAAACCCTATTGACTAGTGATTACTTAATAAGTCTAAACCTTCAAACCCTGACCTTGAATTTTTTGTAACATGCTCTTGAGATTTCAATAAAATATAAATTTACAATTGATCAAGGTTTCAAAGGCCCAATTCTCACATTACATAAAACCATGCAATTAGGTTTCATAAAGGGCATCACTCAATGTGATACCCTAAAGGTTTCAAACCGAGAATCGACTTGAAACCCTATCCGATTCTCACATTTTATTTGATACTCGTGCAACACTGGTTTGAACTTGCCAAAGGGGTAGAGTCATAATTCAAGGTTTATTTTGCAATTTTTTGATATCAAAAAAATTGCACAACTTTACAAAGAATTAGCAAAATGATTCAAATTTGCATTAGAAAACACAAATTACCCCAAAACAAATTGGATTTTTTTGGGTTGAAATATTGACAAATTAAAGTTTGTCAGAATAAAATACCTGCCATTATGCTATGAGCTACTTGTCAAGGGTAAGGAAGCAATATAACAACAATGACCAACAACTAAAAACATGGAGACAGTCTGTTGTTGATGTTACTAGACTAGAGCTCAGCTGTGCCTTGGGGGCATATCACTCATTCCTCTGCACACATGCACAGAATCACAACTGAAGCATTTGACATGGTGGGTGGGACCCCAAAAGACCATCCCGCAGGAACTCTTTGCAGGCGGAGGTGGGTACAAGGAATGCATGGCGGGATTATTATTTTTCACACTCTAGCATGTGTTGCATTGATGTGTTGCATTGATGTGCTGCAAAATGGACTTGGATTTGTATTCATTTAAATTGTTGGAAAGTGTCTCAAGCCTGATCTGACCTGCATGCTGAAGCTTTGAACCTGAATAAGTGTCATTTCCAGCATCTTACCGACCAGTTGCAGATGCCGTATCTACTGGAAAATAGTAATATAAACATAATAATAATAATAATTTTGTAGCATGTCTCTCCTTGCAAAAGGGCAGAATCTACTGGACAATTTTCACCAAATTTCAGCCTGAAAATTGTATGCTTTTGACTTACACTAAAGATTTTTCATGGAAAAATTTGGCCCAAATATGCGAGATTTTCAATTTTATTTCCTTTCAAAATTTCAGATTTTTCTCATAAGTTCCAGTTGGGCAGCCGAAAATATGAAAGGATCTTTATTTTGTTAAACTTTCATTTCTGGTATTTAGTTCAATTTGGGTAAAATGTTTTTGTATGAGTGCCACTTGGGCTACAGCACAAAATTGGCAAAAAAAAGATTGAATTATGCACCGTTCAGAAACAAATGATAGCAATAAAAGAAATTATAGGGGAAGGACTTATCTTGAGAAGCTTTAGTGAGTTGACATTAGGGTGTTTCTGATAGCAATAAAAGAAATTATAGGGGAAGGACTTATCTTGAGAAGCTTTAGTGAGTTGACATTAGGGTGATTGTCATCCTTTTCGGAGCGTCCTTGTGATGTCTTGCCAATTTGTAGGATGTAAGATCGCAGACTCGAGAGTCCAAAAAATAGGACTCGGATAAAAGTTACTAAGTAAAATCTCAAAATCACAAGGGAGAAAGTAATTTTCAAATATTCAATAAAAAAAATTTAAGAAAGTAAACTAAAAATGGAAGCACATTGGAATTTCCAGTTGTCTATGGAGAAACAAAGCAGTGACTACTTTCCAGCCCAAGTATGTATACTTTTGAGAGTTGCTAATACACCAAACTAGTACCTTTCAAACCTTGTTGCTCTGGTTTTGTTGAGTGACTGTTTTTCACCAAGTGGCTTACAGACTTATTGTCCTACATCAACTGCCTTCTAGCAAGTTCTAGCATTCTTGAGAGCAAGTTCTAAGCATAATACCGTGAAGGTCCTGCACAGCATAAATCTCAATCGAATTTCTATTTAAAAAATATTTAGTATGATACCTAGAGGGTATCACCTGAACAAATGTCAGATATCACGATTTAAAAAAAAAGAAAAAGGGTAACATGGACATGCATCTTTTGTAAATGCTCATTCGCGGTTGATGCCTGAATACATCAAGTAAGACACCCTCCATTTACACTACCAAAATGTTGAATAGGTCAGTTAAGAGACCTCCATTTACACTAGCAAAACCTTGAATAAGTCAATTAAGATACCCTCCATTTACACGACCAAAACCTTGAATACCTCAAGTAAGATACCCTCCATTTACACTAGCAAAACCTTGGAAGGGGTTTATGGTGAGAAGTTCTACATCCAGTAAGGGAAGTTTTTTTAGTTTGAACTTTGAAACCTGTCACAAAGGGCAGAGTCATTATGCCATGTGCTGATTGTGAATTTTTTTGCAATTGTCGGACCAGGTAATCATCATGTCTCTCTCTAGTTAGAAGAAGAAGATGACACAATGATGTCTGATTTGGTGGCTCATGCAAAAAAGAAGAGGATTTGTTTGGGTTTCTGCAGTGCAGTTGTTGTCAGAGGATTGGCAGACCCCAAGCTCAGTGTTGTTGTTAGTTCCTCTGATGCAATGTCATGAACAAGTTTTTGCTTCACTTGCTTCTTCACCTAAACACCTCTTTTTAAAATGGTTACTCTACATGATGCGAAGATCGTGCTCCATAAGCATGTTAGCAGCAACAGGTGCACTTGCTGTTGCAGGTAACAAGGCTGGTCCACATCCCAACTCTCCAGTTGTACATTAAAAACCCTGCAGCCCTACTCTTGGAGCCAATGGGCACATTGCAATGTCTACAATTACTTCTTCTTCCTCCTCTCTTTACTTATAACAATCAAAACTCTGAAGCAAGAACTGACCCCAAAAAAACATTTCATGACAAAAGAAAGACATAAAATTGAATTGGGTTTGTACCAGTGTTGGGTGGTTCTTTAAATTTCTAAAGAATTGTTGGTGTTGATTTTTCAAATATTTCACAATCAAAGAATCACCTGTTCTGATTCTTTGAAAAAAAAATTCAAAATCAAAGAATGGAATTGGCTGTTCCAAATAGGTACCCTAAACCCTAAATTTCCAAAAACCTCAAAGAAATGGTGGTTTTCATGAAAGAACCTGTACATAAACAACTGACTAGTGTGGCCTGTGCCGTTGGCCCAAGTGTTACCACATCCTCAACTGATTTTTCCTTCCAAAACCTGGTTTTTGTTGGAATTTATTTGAATTTTCAGCAGCAGAAATCACTTTAAAATCAATATCTCCCACATCTTGAATCCAAATCTTACCAAATAAATTCCATTAAATCCTGTTCAGCACTAAAGGCCCATTCCAATCCCTCTGACATTTTCAGCTACGATTCAATTTAATTTTCAGTGAAGAAATCATTCAATATTCAAGAACTTTTTCCACGGCAAGTCCAAACGCCATGAAACCAAGGCCAATGCACCCCTCCTCCTCGAGAGCTTTCCAAAGAGACCAAGAATGTGATCTGAAGCATCCTGATTTAGTGGATCTCATAAGTACAAAACAAAACAAACAAACTCCCTTGCTTCCTAGATAGATGTTTCTCTGGCCTGTTCTTTGACTTTAAAAAAATTGAGAACTGTGGTTATATACCAAAATTGTTTCTTTGAAAATTTTGGAAACTGGCTAGTGAGTGAGTATATATATATATATATATATATATATATACACATACCCTGATTGATAATTGGTGGGTATCTGTCCCTCATACAGCACATATTGTAACCTAGTTCTTCAAAGTATATGTATGTGTGTATATGTTCACTTAGCAAGAAAAGCTGTTTATAAAATGTTTGAATTTCAATAACTCCCACACCATAGGTCTGCCATTATGAAATCCCCTTGGTGCAACCCTATTCATCAAGGGCTTTCCAGAGGCCCTGTGATTTGGGAGATCTCAACTAGTGTTCTTTTTTTCCTGACAAATTTTGTCACTTTTCCTACAAAAAATGGGAAAAAAAATCCTTTTCTAGGCTAGGCTAAATTCAATTTTTTTTTGGCTATTTATATGGAAAAAATTTGCAAAATCTTTGACATCACAAAATTGTACAAAACCTGGTAAGTATAAACCCAGTATCAAGACAGGTATAAACCTGGTATTAAGGTGGTATTATCTCTGGTCTATACCAATCTCATACTTATATACGGCTTGGTATTGCCTCAGGTGAGGCCAGACGTGTATGTTCTTTCATATTGGTATATGTAACAGTACAGTATACTTAGGTTGCTCCCTATATACAATAAACCCCCTTTAGGATTATGCCAATTTTAGTCACATTCTTGTTTCTGTCACATGGATTTTGCTAATTATCTGTTTTAGTAAGAAACATCATTCTTTAAAGTCACTTTCACTCTCATTAGTAGCACAATTTTTTTGCAAAGCTTTTTTTTTTTGTAAATGTGACCATAATGGGAGAAATCTAGGGCAAATATTAGGGTTTTGTAAATTGTAGTCCCTTTTGGCAATGTTAATGTTGCTTTTTGTTTAAGTTGTGCAAACTAACAACAATGAATCCAATTCAAAATAAAAGAAAAACAACTTTCTAGTGGAGACAAACAAAAAATATGCAAACTTATCGAGAAAACAGAAAATCTTAATTAAAAAAATCAAGTTAGCAAAATACACAAACTAATAGTTAAGACTCAATGTAAATTGTCATATTAAAATAGGCAGAAACCACAATCCTCTTCAAGTCTAATAATGAATAATAGAGTTTAGAATAAATTATGTAAGAAAATTAAGCAATTGACACCTTTATTCTAGCATAAAAGAGCAATTTTGTAAGTTTTATTTTTGGCCTATAGTCACAATCTTGTGAGAGTTTATATGAAATGTGACTATACACATTTAAATCACAGTTAGTTAGTCTCACAAAAGAAGTGGTCACCAAGGGCGTGACTATAAAGGGAGGTTTACTGTACCTGCACAACAACAACAGTGGGCCACCACCCAAAATACCCAAATTTTTTTAAATAATTAAAATTTAGTTAAAAGACTTGAAGTAACTCTTTTGGCCACAATCCAGAACAACAGCAACAACCCTAACCCTTCTTAAACCCAAAAATTGACAGTTAACACAGGTGGAGTTTGAATCCAGTAGGCCAAAACTTTCCAGGCAGAGAGATGAGAGGACACTAGTGTCAGTTGAAGGTTTTTGATCTGTAAGTTAGTTTGAAGTGTTTTTTTGCCTCTGCAAGGTGTGGGGTCAACACAAAAATCTGTTGCCTGTATGTTGCAGTACCTAGTCATACACAGCAGCAGCAGAAGGCATGTTATTCTGATCTTGAAAATTCGTTGAATCTCAAAACTTTAAGAGCATCTCCAGCGGTGCTCAGTACATGACCCTGCACAAATATATTTCACATCCAAGTTTAGTTATGTACTCTTTTGCAACCCCACCCATAAAACTGAAACTGGGACAGCAAACCATCTGGACGAATCATTATGATGGCCAATCAGAAACACTGAGCAGCAGTTAGATCATATTCATTACACTCTTCTCTACAGGTGCACAGCCACGAGAACACGTGCAATTATGTGGAGCCAAAACCTTTTTCCTGGGTCGAACTGGCAAACTTTGGATTTTCTTCATCCAATTTGCTGTGCAGGATCATATAACAAGCAGCGCTGGAGATGCTCTAAGAACCCCCAACTTGAACTGCCAAAATTCACAAATGACACAGAAGAGGACAAAGCCCATTCAAATGTATCCGACACTAGTATGACCACCTACCAATAAACCCTAAATGCTACCTGCCTTCTCTCTCATCTTACCCATGGGCCATGATCAGACCTACCTGTTGTAGATCAGGCTCCCCTGCACGTCTGTTCACAAGTAGTGAATTTCATGTGCAGCTAGACACACACACATCTTGTGGAATTTCTATGAGCTGAAAATCTCCCTCACAAAAAAGGAAAGAGAAAGAAAAAAGCCCATTAAAAAAATTCCCCAATATCTTACTAAATGAACTAAATCTTTGTGATTTCAGAGTACATAATAATGCATATCATACTTGGTAAAAAGATTGGGGATTTACATTGGGGATAAGATTGAGGTTTACCTATTGAGATTTGCCCCATACTTGTGTCTTGTCCTTCAACTCCATGTAATTTTGCATTTGACCCTCTACGACTTAACAAGGCATCACAACACAAACACGCTGGCACTGCCAATAGATAAGATGTTGTACATCTACCTGCTGTGTCTACACTCTGAACACCAAAACAATCCATTCCAATCTAAACAGTCTAAACACTTTCACCAAAGAAACCCGTTCACCTAATGTGAAACTGGTTCTAATAAGATCAAACTTCCAAAAGTTGGATCCAATGGGATTGTCCCTGTCCCTGTGGGGGCAGGGCCCAACAAATTTTCCAGCATGTGGATTTAGGGTTTATGGTTGTTAATAAGAAGGGATTAGATTGGGATTTATTTGGATTTGCCTCATGTCAGCATCTCTTCCTTCCCTCTTATATCTAACTTTGTATTGGGGGTCTTTTCTCCATGACATTTAATTTTTCTTTTTCATCAAGTGAGTTTAGGGTTGGAAGGTAACGTTGTAGGAGAGCTTCCCATACAAGTGCATTCTCCTAAGGGCGTGTGCTCAAAGATGTTCTCGAAACTCAAGAGAATGCACAGGTATGGAAACCTCCCCTTACATAAACAATTCTCTTTTTATTTCCTTGCTTCTTTCCCATTTTGTACCAAAAATATTTTCATGGGAACATGGGAACATATAAAATTGGGGGATCTCCCCCGGCATAACACCCTAGGGTTCTTCTGCTGGGGTAGAAACCTCAAAATACACATGAAAATAAGAAGGCAAGTTGTTTAAGTGATGGATTAGATTGGGTTTATTGGGATAAATTGCATAGATGAACTCTTTTGAAATGACCCTTCTTTCGATTTTCTTTTCCACCATGTGGGTTTAGAGTTAGGTTATACAATGTTGTGTGTATTATCATTTGTATTGTGCTGATCTCTCTTCCTTTCTGTCTGTGTGGTTTTGGTATGTGGACAATCATTGACTTTTTCCTTGATAACTGTTCTTTTGTGTTTTTCTCTTCTCATCATGTGGGTGGTGGTTTGACAAAAAAATCCTCTTCTTTCATGTGCTACTAGTGTGGCCTGTGCCTTTGGCCCAAGTGATACCACGTCCTCATCTGATTTTTCCTTCCAAAACCTGGTTTTTGGGAATTTATTTGAATTTTCAGCGGCAGAAATCACTTAAATATCTCTCACATTCTGAACTCAAATCTAACCAAATAAATTCCATTAAATACTTCTCATCAAGATCTTTCCAACAAGACCAAAGGCCCATTCCAATTCCTCCGAAAATTTCAGCTATGATTTAATTTAATTTTCAGTGAAGAAATCATTCAATATTCAAGAACTTTTGCACCGCAAGTCCAAACACCATGAAACCAGGCCGATGCACCCCTCCTCCTCTGGAGGTTTCCAAAGAGACCAAGAACAGACTGAACCGGGATCTAAAGCATACCAGTTCGGTGGCTCTCATTGGTACAAAACAAAACAAAACAAAACAAACAAATGGCTCTACCACGAGAGGCTCTATCTTGAAAATAAGGTATTACATTTAATGTTCTACTATGAACTCAAGTTATATAGAATGAAAGTTTGTTGACTTTATGAAATGTCATAAATTTGTTTTTCAATTTGTACTAAAATTTCATTTTTTCTAACCATCTTAGAATTCATTGTACATGTTTAGAAATTGAAACCATAGTTCCGTCATCTTTTCTTTAACCACGCAAATGAATATAACTATATAATTATATTGTTTAAGAAAATCCAACTTTTTCAAACTTGGATAATGTAAACAAATTTTAGCAATGTGCATGAGGTATTTCGATGTTTGAAACAAACATCAATATTGAATGGCTATAATTTAAATGAAATATTTTATTTTTGGTCTCATTTTCATTTTCAAGTTTGAGAATTTGACATTTCTTATATTTGTTTCTATTGCATTGGGTTTGGGTTTTCCATGAAAGGTGTGTTGTTATGATATTTGATAGGTGTATGTGTGGATAGAACAATCATTCAAATTTCTTTTTGTGTTGGTATTGATATTTATGATTTGTTTTTGCACATGGTCATGAAAAAAAATGTAAGAATGCAAATTCAACCCACAAGGTGCCAACATTTTGGGAATAATTAATTAGGTGGAAAATGCAACATTTACATGCATATTTTCACAAATGCTACACTTTAAATAAATGAAAAATTAATGATTGTTTTGTTATACTTTGGAAGTGTGTTTGGTAATTTGAATGCAATATATATTGGTTTGTGAAATCTAACCAATATGCTTTTGTTACACTATATTTGCATTCATTTCTAAGGGCATTTGCCCATATATGGTTTAATTGAAATCTAACTTTTGTGATACTTTCATTAAATTGTGATTTTAATTGGAATTTATCCATGAAATATAGTAGGTTTTTTTTTCTGGTTGATTATTGTTTTTTAGAATGTCAACATTAAAATCTCACATAAGGACAATGTTCAAGAAATTGTTGAATTATAATTTGAAGATTGTTTAAGAATGTAAAAATTGAACATGAATGAATTTTATACACATACAATTTTAATTTTTCTTGTATTAGTATTAAAAGTTGTTACTATATATTATGAACCATCACTAGTTATTGTATTGAAGGAATTTAAGTGCATGTGTATGTCTGACATCATCAACAACCCATGAACATCATGCACTAAAATACGATAGATGCAAGTTACGATGGTTCACTTTTTGTGACGTTATGGACTTTCTATAGAGTGTATTATATTCAAATGTCACAAATGCGTTATAACATCATCAATTTGACAAAAACATTTATGAATTAAAATTAATAACTTGAATACGAATGTTGCAACTTTAGCCTTGGGTTCACGACCAAGGCAAAGGGTTGCAAGGTTGCGGGTCAAGAGAGAAGCCCGAGAGTTATGTTGCATGCTCCCAGGAATGCAAAGAATGTGAGGGAATAGACCCTCACCCTCCTTATGGTGGACTTCCGAATGTTCAGAGAACAATTACAAGGGTCAAAAGCCAATGGATTAAATAGTTCTTTATATCATTAGAAAGATATTAAAATGTAGATATCTAAAATGGGTTTGCATGACCCATTTGGATATTTGAAACACAAGTTATGGCCAAAAGAAAGACCAAGAGTTAAATTGGCATTTTGACTCCTGACCACTAAAAGTCAAGAATCGACCTGATTTACTTGCATGCAAGCAGCATGCAACATATCCTTGAAAAGCTCTCGATGAAGGCTATAACTTTGCTTTAAACTTCATCTCAATCCGAGGTCTGCACGCGAAGCTATGGGCCCCCAAAGTTGTAGGAGTCCTAACTTTGGTGATTTTAGGACTCCCACTTGAGAGTCCCGAGACAAAATGTCATTTGGATATGAGCCTCATGAAGAAGCGCAGAGTATACTATAAGGAGGAAGGTGGCGGCTTCCCCCAAGTCCGAGCCGTGGTGAGTCTTGCAAGTCCGAGTTACCCGTGGCTCATCCTAGCACCAAAAGTGCTCCAACTATGCACTAACCACCTTGTGTTGGTTTTGTGCAAGGCCGTGTGAATAAGTGAAGCTTGTCTTAGTCCCATCCCGGAGCTCCAACACACCCTTCTACCCCTCCATAGTGTTGTGAGCCAAAGAGCATGCCCAACTCCTTACTCTTCTGTTATTTTTTGTTTGGGACCCACATTTGAGTCCTTCAAAGAGTTGGGAGTGCGTCAAAGAATAATTATTAAAGGGAAAAATTCAATAAACATACACCGATCATATAGTAATGGACTTTTAAAGTGGACATATGGACTATAATCTAAGTTATGCATTAACATTCAAATGCATTTTGTGCTATGATATCATCTCAATATTTTTTTATAGGGATTTAGTATATGATACTTGATGGAAAAATAAATATGAATTGAAAAACAATACAACAAAAAATTTAACGAACAAATAACTATGGACTTTTGAATGACCAAATTTGGGGCCATATTTCAAAAGTCCCAAATCTTGGTCATTTTTTGTTGGATTGATATTTTTTTCCCCTAACATGTATAATAAAAAGTTTTTTTAATGAGAAACCTTTCATATGGATTTTATTAATTGATTAATCACCACACAGGGCCCATTAAACATTCATTTTAAAAGTTTTTTTCCATTCTAGTGTTATTTTTCCATTAATATGGACTTTTGGGATTGGGACACTTGACGTTTTTGAACCACCATAGCTTGTATTTACCCAATGTATGATATTTTGATGAATTTATAAATTTGTGCACATCTATTGATGCATGGTGTATTTTTCTTTCTATAAGACATAAAATTTGAATCATTTGAAGGTTATGATCGTGATGGATGTTTTTGTAACGTTGGCATAAAGAAGTTGTATTCAAGGCTTATATAATTACATGAAAATTATGTAAGTTTTTTAATTAAGGATTTAATAGTATCCGAGTTGTAATTGTTTTCAATCTATTCAATTCTACATGTACTCTTGGATCCACATAAAAATTTCATGTTGAAAAGGAACTACCAAAAATAATTTTTCTTTTGTTTGAATGCAAGATAATGCTATATATGTTAACCATTTTTTTAAAATGTTCGTGGGATCAAAAACCAATTCATCTAATGATATCCCTAAAAACAATGAATGTTTATTATTATTGCAAGTTGAATTGAAAATTAAATCCTTATTATGATAAATGATTGGGATTTACCAACTTTTATTTCTTTAATGATAAGTTCTACTGATGTCCATTTTGATGCAATGTTGTTGTCATAATAATGATTATATTTTTCTTTTATTAGTGTTCCAATTTTAAATTTCTGAAACATTATCCAAATAATATTTTTTCACAATATATTGTTGATGTTTTAAAAATGTCAAGCTCCATTCACAAGACCATCAAATGTTGCATAGTTACTAACAAATAATTTAACCAACATATGTATATTATTTGTAAAATGCAAACTCACATTTTTATTTCATATCATTTGAAAGTTTGTAAGATGGTGGGCATAATTGATGGTTGATGTGCATTGCTTTGAAAATAAATGTGGGACCTAATGTGTTAGTGAACACATTTTCATTGTGTTTTTGCACAAGTTTATTTGTATAAAATAAATATGGAATAATAAACTTGTTGGGTGATTGTCGATTACAAATTCCATCCCTTCATTGCAAATATTCCTTGATGTGTGTGCACACATCCATCGACCTTATGGGTATCCAGTTCCTACATTGTGCTCATGGCAATGAACACACATGAACCCATGATGTCCTTGTGTGGGATGTTGGTTTCCATGTGGGGTGAAAACAATTACATGCGTTTCCTTCAAACACGTTCAATTCATCCCATCAACGAATCAACATTGTGCTCAGCAAAGATTACATTTGCATCTTAGTCAATGTTATCATTATTAATCCAACATAAGTGGATTTGCTTCCCTATCTTGCGCCACCCAAGGATTTTCTGCTTCCTATGCTGCAAGCCAAAGAATGGAGCTATCACAATCAACACCTTGCCAATCAATTTTTCCTCTTAACAATGAAAATATTTGGATGTTTACATAAATAGGCAAATGTGATTTTACATAGTTGTGCTAATGCCATTTGGAGCTTGAAAGGACCAAAAGGCCTTCCTCTTTCTTTCATGGTTACTTTTTTTCAACCAAAAAATTCAATCACATTGCAAAGGCTACAAGCATCTTTCATCTTAAATTGGATAGGAGCCATATGCCTAGTTCTTTCTCGACTTCCACCCTTTCTAAACACACCTCCCATCTCCATGATTGACTTTTTGTAAACGTTTGGTTTTTGATATGAAAAAATATGGCCGACCTAGTATAAACGGTTGATTTTTTACATGGATAAGTTTTGACATCTAGTTTGAGTTAACTTGATGTCTTGTAAATTCTCCCCCCTTTTTTTTTGTTATCCCTTTGTACATTTTTTAGATCCATGGTGTGTCTACCAATAAAGTTTTGTGGGGTTACATCAACAAGTGTGTGGTGATAACAATCATATTAGATTATTGCATAATTTTATTTAGTTCATAATATTGGACATATTATTCCAAAAATTTGGTGTTAGTGCATTAACATTATCTTTGATATTTTGAAAGATCCAACTATCTTTCACAAGGGGTGCTTGATAGAAATCACTTGTCATGATAACATTAACACCACCAAAAAATTTTGTTATGAATGTGTTTTATGGATTTTAGCCTATTATTTATAACATTAAACATTCTAGCACCAACAAATAATATTTCATCTATCACAGCAAGTTGTAATTGTTCATATTGACATGTAAACCTATTTAATGAATTTGATAATAAGTTTCATAAATTAATTAAGGATTATTGGATAGGTATGTTCAATGTTGAATGCATTGTTAAACCATCAATATTGAAGGCATATTTGTTTGTTGATGCCACATGTGAAGCCTTGGTTTTTGTTAAGTCAAAATATATGTCTTGATTATATAATCACAATAATCCTTGAATTATGAGTTTCAATGTAAAAATTTACCAATTCTAGCACCCCTTGTGGAAAAATAAACATATCATGGTACAATTGATTTTTATGCATAACATCATCAAATATTAATATTTTTTCTTCATTTAATTGTCTAAGTAAACTACAATATTAAAAAATTTCCATCATCATGGAATATGATGATTTTATGAAATTTTCATTTTCTAAAAAATATATTTTTTGGTTTGATCCATTCCATGATTGAATGACATAGTTAAATTGTATATCATAATGTTTGATATTGATTATGTTATTACAAGAATTATAAGATGTGAGTCATTTATTTCATTATTTACATTGTCAATTCAAATGTTAATTGAATGTAATGGTTTTTATTTTGAATCTATTGAATCATCCATTTATTTTGTATTTGGATATGGCATTTGGTAGTTCAAAATAAATTTAATCTTAGAAATGTCATCATGTTGTAACAATGTGCATCATGTCAAGTTACATTAGTTCAAAGTTGGGAGTTTTTTGAATTTCGAAATGGTGAATACAATAAATTTTTTTAAAAAATCAATTTTCAATATCTTTGTATTTATTATAATTTACAAACCTAATAATTTTGGGTTTGCGATGTTTTGAAATCTTATTTTTTTAATGTTATAAAAAAATAAACTTTGTTAATGACAACGATTCATATTGATTAAGACGATTAATATATTTGTCTATGATTAATGAACACATTATATTAGTTGAATTTCATTCCAATTAATTTAATACAACTTGTCATTTTAACACAGAAACACATTTTTCAAAAGGAAAAATGTTAATGAATTGAAATGTTCGAGTTGAATGATATTATGGTAAAATAAGCACAAGGTAAGCAACAAGTTGAGTAACCATTTGTTGGGCATTAAGAAAAACATTACCTAATTTTTGAATTCTTGTATTTGTACCTATATTATTTACAACGCATTTTCTTGTGATAAAATTTTGTTTTGATGTTATTGATTTATCTATTTTTGTTATATATGATGTGCAAGATGTTGTAGCTTCATATGGATCCTAAATAAATTGAATATCTATATTTGCAAACCACAAATGAACAACATGTATAATAAATGCATTAGGTTTTATGTTTTTAGGAGTTTGTTTTCAAAAAATGTGTGGCTTCATTAATTTATGTCTAAAACTTTATATATATATATATGTATTTTCATCAAGGTTTAAAGAATTTAGATATTCAAAAAATGATATATCATCATTTTTAAAAAAATCTTTTAAAGATTGAAATATTTTGTCTATTTGTGTTTGGAGGTATTGTTGTGAAAATGGATAATTGCCATTTATTTGAAGAGGTTCTAAAATATTTTTTTCACACATAAGAAGCAATGGGTAATGATATTTACAAACAACATGGTTTCTTTTCTTACATCTACGTGTGTGTTGATGTTGTGCATTTTGTAATGGGTTTCGTAACAATTATACATCACAAGAAATGTACATGTTTACAAACTATTCAATTTCCTCATTTGTGTGCACTCCAGACATAGGTGCATTTTTTATCCATAGAAGTTCATGGTCATGTTCATTCCCACAATTTTGGAATTCAGTGACAAAAAAAATTCAGGAATATACCCAAAAAAATAATGATCTTTTGTGATAAGTTTGTGAAAACAAGATGTTTTATGATCGTAATAGCTTGCACATGTGACGGGGTCAATTCATATTAATTCACCTATATGAAATAGATTGGAAGTCTTTTATTTTATTTGAGAAATTTAATCTTGAAACATGTAATGTGTAAAACAATGAAAGGATCCCATAATCTTTCAACATATGTAAAAATGATAAAGAATGTTGGAAGATCAAGTTGTCAAAGCATTGCAAGTAATCTTTTTTCCAACCTTTAAAAATATTTACATGAATTACATAAACTTTCCAAATCATGATAACCTAAGTATGATTTAAAGATATTATCTAAATTTGATTAATCTTGTATTTGATAAGTTTTTAAAGTTCTACCACATAGTTTTTATTTTGATATTCAAACCTAACCAAAACCTATAACTTTTTGGATGGAAATTTTGGCAACTTTAAAAAAAAGGTTGGAAACACTTGTTGAAAAATCCCTAGAGTTATGAAATAATTTTCAGTGAACTATTTGTTGATTTGAGAAACCTTTAGAAAATTGTTGAAATTGCCCATAAAACAATGTTGGAAAATTTAATTATTTTCAATGTTTATTTTTAAAATAAACTTAAAGGATGAAAATTTTGACTTAGTGCAATGGAATATATAATTTTCAAATTTGAAACATTTAAAAATATTATGTATCGTTGAATTTGTTGATGTATAATGTATTTATTCATATCCAAAATTAAAATTATTAAATGCATTATTATAAGTAGAAATTTGAAATTCTAAATTCATATCGAAAGCAAACAAACTTGCCCATTGATGATGAATGCTAACATTCAAATCTTTGTATAATGATGTTTCAATTAAATTTCACAAACAACCATCACCATATTTGAACAAACATTTCCTGACATATAAGGTGATTTATATTCAAAACGTTGTTTGAAAAACACACCTATTGTTGCCCCATCATGTGCTAAACATGGTAGTAGTGATTTAGTTTGATCCACATTTGCACGAACATTAATAAAATTACCATGCATTTTGTATTGCCCATACCATTGGAGTTTATAAATGTGAACAAAAGTAAAATGAGATGAAATAAAACATTCTTCTAATAATGTTATTTTTGGTGATTGATGGAATTTGCTTATCGAAATTTTATTTGGTATTCGATATAAGGGTGTTTTATTTTCACTAATAATACATAAATAATTTGTACATATGTATGATGTTGAACTAGGTTTTATTTGAGTTTGAACGCTTATAGAAAATTATTTTAACACTTGATTTGAAAACCATTTAAGTCAATAACTTGACACACCTTCAATCTTTTTGATGGACTCAACTACGAGTCCAAAGGTGAAAACAACGAAAGTACAAGGAGTTGGGGCGTGTTCTCTAACTTGCAGCACTTCAAGGGTAGAAGGGCATGCTGCAGCTTTAGGATGAGACTAGGATGAACAAGAAGCGAATCAATTATTCAGACAAACTTGCACAAACCAAACAACAAGTTGGTTAGTGTAGAATTGGAGCACTTTTGGTGCATGGACGAGCCAAGGGCAAACACAAACTCACATGACGCACCACGGCCCGGACTTGGGGGAAGCCACCACCTTCCCCCTTATAGTATACTTTGTGTTTGGCCATGAGACCAGCACCTAAATTTCATTTTGTCTCGAGACTCCCCGCAAGTTTGGGGGCCCGTAATTTTGTGTGTAGACCTTTGATTGAGGTGAGGCCTAAAACAAAGTTGTAGCCTTCATCAAGAGATTTCCAACGATATGTGGCACGCCACCTATACGTAAGGAAGTCAGGGCGATTTGACTCCCAGCCCTTCTTTTGGCCAGAATTTGTGTTTTAATTACCCAAATGGGTCATTCGAGTGCATTTTAGACATCTACATTCCAAAAGCTTTCCAATGATATAAGAAATTATTCAATCCACTGGGTTTTGGCCTTTTAAATTGTTCTCTAAAAATTTGGGAATCCATTAGGATTAGAACTACCAAAGTGGGAGCTCACTTGAGAGTGTGAAGGTTCATTCCTTCACACTCTCTTACACTTTCAAAAGCATGAGATGTGACTTTCAAGCTTCCTTTTTAGCCTGCCCCTTTGCAAGCCCTTGCCTTGGTTCCAAACCCAAGGTTAGGGTTGCAACATAACCTTTCATAACTAAAACATGAAATTATGGGAACATCTTAGATTTGTTTATTATGAATGCCAATGTATATTAAATTATGTGTATTTGGGTATATGCATGAATGAGTGGTTCAATTTTGGACAAAAAAATAATCCACACAAAGTCCATGTTATATTGTTAAATTAAAATTTTAATTTAATAACATTCGTTAAATTGTAATAAAGTCCACGTATAAAAATAAATTTAGTCCATATTAATGGAAGCCCACTTAAATACCTCAAAAACCTTGGCTTTGGTGAAAGTAAAATTCAAATCAAAGAAAATATATAACAATTAAGGATTTATGAAAAAAAGGGCCAATTTTGAAAAGATAAAAATCCAATACTATGAAATGGTTAAAATTTTCAAGATTCGGTTTTCAAATATGAGTTTTTAAAATATTTTTTTTTTGACATACTTAGTCATTCCAAATCATTTGGATTGGAATTCTATGTCAACATCATAATTTTATAAACCTCTAGTCAATAGATTGATCCTTAGTTTTTAGTTTCAAAAGTCCGTAGGTAAAAGTGAATGAATTTTTCTCAAGAAATGATTATACATATGTTCTCATTATCAAGTTGATAGTGTAAAACCAAGTCCTAATTGGTAAATTTGACATAAATGTTTTACTAGGAGACAATATTATTACATTAAGTTCAACAACCAAATGAGAATGTCCCATTTGAATTGTGGGATTTTTAAATATTTTGATAAAGGTACTGAAACAAAAGGATTAGATAAAATCTCATTGACACAAACATTTGTGTTGTTTTTCGAGAAAAATTGTAAGTATTGAATACAATTTCTAGTTTTGTTTTTAGTGATATTTATATTACAAAAAATGTTGAACAATAAAACTACTCCAATGGTGAATCTCGATTATTTTTCAAAATGTCCATTAATGGATAATCAAAATTTTCGATCCAATCAAAATGTGTAGTTAGTTATAATAATTGAAGAGGAGGTTATTGCATCATTGATTTTGAAAGAGATGGAAAATCATCTAAGTCTATTGTAATTTTGGAATCATTAACTTTTAAAGTAGGCAAAAAATTAGATAGACCATTAACATATTGAATTGGTTCAAAATGTTGATATCTATATGCTATATGTAAGGGGATAGATTAAAAATCCATGCCATATCAAGACATAATGTGTTTTGATACTTTATTCCAAATGTAAATTGACCTTTGTAGATGTTTAACTATCTAAAATATTGCATTGATCTCCTCACAAACCTCCCATATTAGCATTTAATGTCATTTTTGTCACATATTGATGTTCATTTGTGACCTGCCTTCATGCAAATCAAACAAAAAACTTGGATTTCATTTTCGAATGTAAAATTGTTGGGCTTTTTTTGTATTCAATAATAATCATCGACTTAAATGTGCCATGTTATTTTGCTTCAATTCAAAAGATGATAAATGATTATCCAGTAAATAATATATAAAATAAAAAGGACGATTGCCTATTTCATAATTGTATGTTAAAACTAGATGAAGGCCATATGAATGCAATACATGTTCAAATGATGTATCAACAAAATTTAATGAAAGTGTTTCTATTATTATTAATTTACTGGATATCTATATAAACAAAAGCATGGTTCCCACATAAACACATTAAAAAAAGATGATGATTCATTCAAAAGTATTTACTTTTAATTTGTCTTTGGAAAAATTACTGCATTGAAAAACTTTTACTATTGGAAAATTATTTAGATGGAATTATTACTCAAATTGAAAAAATAGCAACATTGAAAAAAAAATCCAGAAAATATTTGTATTAAAAATTTGCAAGTATTGAAAATTCGTTTTCATTGAAAAAATATTTGCATTGAAAAACTAATTATATCAAAAAATCATTTGCATTGAAAAATTACTTTCATTGAAAAGTTGTTTTCATTGAAAAGCTACTTTCATGAAAAAAATTACTTGCATTAAAAAAATTACTTGCATTGAAAAATTGCTTTCATTGAAAAACATTGCTTGCATTGAAAATTTGCTTCCATGTGAAAAACTACTTACATTGAAAAAAATAATAATATTAAAACTACTTGCATTGAAAAATTTCCTTCATTGAAAAAAATTGCTTTCATTGAGAAATTGTTTTCATGAAAAAAATTATTCACATCGAACAAACTACTTTAATTGAAAAATTGTTTTGATTCGAAAAACAAACTCCATTGAGAAAGTATTTTCAGTGAAAAAAATCCTTGGATTGAAAAACTACTTGCATTGAAAAAACTATTTGCATTGAAAAATTGTTTACATTGAAAAATTGCTTGCATTGGAAAAATTATTTTCATTGAAAATTTACTTCACATACAAAATGTGGTGTTTAATTTTTTTTTCAACACATGATGGAAATTAATGTATGGGAACTTTCCTTTTCGTCTAGAAAAAAAAACTATTAAAATGATTATATAATATGGGCTATTTAAACCAAAATTTAGATATAAGAAGTTTCTACATATATAGATTATTTATATACTAAAGGTAAGTATAGGAAGGTCACATAAAAACTATCAACAACTTTAATGTCTAAGAGGGTATTTGTTTAGAAATTGATTTTGATTTTGACCAAATGAAGTTTGTGTTTCACACTTCATTGGACATTATCATTAGGAATAATTATCAAAGGGGCAACCAAATATTCACCCTTCAAATTTGTTTTTGCTTGTGGGATAAATTGTTGGATGTCTGCTTGAAAGGCAACAAGGGTAGATGTGGTCAACAAGCAAAATTACCATGAGTGTGAATTGAAATGAGGAGTTGAACTTGTTTTGGAGGAGGAAAATCCAAGAATTCAATTTCTATCATATGCATAATTGTTTCAAGCCATTTGCCTTCAATAGTCAATAACATAGGTTCATCATTGGTTTCAATGGAACCACGAAAAAAGCCAAATTTTTGAACCTTTGATTTTGAATGACAAGCATTACAACAAACACCACTGTTAGAGAAATGGCGACATTTGCTACATGACAATTTCCACATACTTTCTGAAATGGAGGCATAGTAAGGCTAACTATAGACAAATTTTGGTCACTTAGGGAAAGAAAAATGTTCAAACGAAAAGGTAAATGAAAATGATCATAAACATAAGGAAATGTGGAAAAAAATGTAGATGAATCAATAAATAAATAAAACCATGCACACACATACACATAATATGTAAATAAAAAAAAAAATGAAATGCACAAAAAATGCAAATAAAAGATATTATGGAAACATAATAATTTAGAACTTTAATAGCGAAATAAAGGACAAAGAATAAGATAAAAAATCAATAACAACAAAAGAAATATCATGAAAAAAAGTCATTCAAGCACGAAAAAAAACATTATACCCCCTTCTTTCAAACCATATAATTCTTTTGTTTGTTATTTGTTCTAAGTGATTTAAAAAGCTACGAGTGTGAAATTTAAAGCTTTATAAATGGTCTTTGAATTGAAAAAACATTAGCCCAACATGTATATAAAGCTTCAAAACAAAAAGTGGTTTTTTAATGTTTAAACTTTACATTTTCACCTCCTTCACTTCCATAAGCCATATCTTGCTCATTTTAAAACCAATTCTAGTGATTTTTGTGACATTAGATGCACCAAGAAAGGAGGCTACAAAATCTTTTCAATGTTTGAAGGCTATTGACTAATGTGAAGAAAGCTCTAAAACTTTATTTTCAAAGGTTTTTCACAAACTTGTCTACTTACCATATTCAAATTATAATATGTTATTTTGTGAACAAACACACTCCAAACTTTTTTATCCCATATTTTTTTACCTAGAAAGGAATTCCATTTGACTATGTAAAGATAACTTTTTCACTCTTAGTAGCAACATTGTACTTTATGTTTAATATGCAATATAACATGGATTATTTTTTCAGAGAATTCTAATAAAGAAAAATCATCTCAATGTAATTGTATTTTATATAGATGATTTTAGTAAAGAAAATTATATGCTCACTTGGTTTTTCCCTCTTCAACGAAAAAATAACCAAATGGTTGCTTTTGTTTTTTTGTTTTACATTAGATTCGGGTCTCCTCTTTTAAAAGAGAAGAATTTCCTTAAAGAAAAAGAATGTTTAACCTAGATTACAAGAGATTATTTGATGCCCACATAGTGAGTTTTTCAAAAAAATTCACTTGGAGACTTGGTGGTAGCAAGTTGTTTGACATTGAACTGCAAAGGACAACCTTGTTGCCACCTAGTCATTTCTTTTTCATTTCGAGACCTGGTGGCCACCAAGTTGTTTGATGTTAGATTGCGAAGCTACAAAAGACGACCTAATATCTACCATGTCATTTTTTTCTTTCACTTGGACACTTGGTAGCCACCGAGTCGTTCAATGCTAAATTGCAAAGGATGATTTTGTGGCCATTAGGTTGTTTAATTTTATTTTTTTTGCTTGGAGACATGGTGGCCACTAGGTCATTTGACGTTGGACCATGAGGGATGACTTGATGGCTATTAGGTCATCTTTCGTAGTTTAACATCAAACAACTTGGTGGCCACCAGGAATCTAAATGAAAAAATGAAAAAACAATTAAATTTTTCTTTTGGGATGGAAACTTGGTGGCCACCAAGTCTTTTGATGTTGGACTGTGAATGATTTGGTGGCCACCCGGTCGTTCGATGTTGGACTATGAGGGACACCTTGGTGGCTACTTGTTCGTCTTTCATAATTTAATGTTGAATGATTTGGTGGCCATTAGGTCTCTAAGAAAATTATTTTTAGAAAATGATTTAAAATGTTTTTATTTGCTTGGAGACTTGGTATTTGGTGGCCATTAAATGGTTTCCATCCTAGTTTGCCAAGGACGACTTGATGGACCACCTTAGAAAATTAAATGAACACTTAATTTTCTTTGACCTAAAAAAAAACACTTTGAATTTTTTTTTTCATTACATTATTTTTGTATATTTCGTTGTCTTTTGTAATATTAGTTGATCATGATGAAATGAACATTTGGTTTTTTTTAATGTTTTATGTGTAAATTTGAAAAGAAAAAAGGATGCAAAGGAAAGGAAGATAATTAACCTCTTTGATTGCATATTGAACATTTGATAATTTGTTGTGTAATTATAGAAAGTGAGTTCGAGTTCCTTCATCAACTTTTATTAAAGTTGTGTAATGTTGTGCCCTCAAATATCGATTTCCTTTTGTTATTATTGTCACATTCTTGATTAAAACCATTGCACGATGGCCTTCATCGTATGCCTCAAGAAGTTGTTCATATTCTATTTTGAAATTGTTACCAAAAGTAAAAATGTCTTGGTCAAATTCATGTTCTTCATCTCCAGTCAACAATTATTTTTCACCTTGGCTATCCATTACTCCCCTTACACCAATGACAATGATAGCAATGGTAGTAGACCTTTAAGTTTGAATATAACTTTTGAGTTTTTTAATGGAATCCATGTGAAAAGCCATGGGAATTAACTTAGGTTGGAATGCTAGATTTGATGACACAATGGTTGTCAACTCAATTGTGATGACAACATGCATGTCACCTTTCTCAAAACCTTTTTTAGACTTTGATTCAATGCAAAAAATTTCCACCTTTTTTGCAAATGTTGTTCATGCATTTTTATATAAGGAAATTTCAACTTCAAAATGATTGTAGTTAGAGTTACGATGTCCAACAAATCACAATGAAAATATGGATAGCCTGGATTTTCCATGTTCTTATTTACAATTTGATCAAAGGTGCCATACCTATCAAACACCTTTGTCTCAAATGCAACATCTTTAATTTTGACATCCGAGTCATCCATTGCAACAACTAATTTGATTTCCTTCATTGGAACAACAACCATTGTGTAAAAAAAGGACAAAATAAAACTTATCATTTAATGAATTTGATAACAAATATATGAAGTAGCACTTGGCAAAACTAAAAGTTACAAAAGCACACAACAAAGCATAGACTTGCAGAACCATAAACTTGCAAAGGAAATAACAAAACAATCAACAAATGTTGAAAGTTTAAATTAAACACATTGGTTTTTGCTATGAAAAAAAAAGAGACAACAAACATATAATGCTATATTTATATGGGAGAAAAGACCTAACTTAAACCCTAAACCTAACCCTAAACCTTTTTTTACTTTATATCGACTTTAAATAATTTTGACTATGGTCAACTTCAACTTAAAAATAAAGGATCATATCCATGGTTTAGTGAATAAATTATGGTCTAATAATGAACAAGACATCAATACCCTTGACATTTTATAAATTTTAGTTATTAACTTTCAATAACTTTGACTATGGTAGATATCTACCATTAACCATGGATATTAATGAACCATGGTTTGGTGGTTAGATTGTGTTCTAATAATGAACAAGACATCAATACCTTTGGCATCTTATGAATTTAAATTATGCACTTCATGCTTACATCCAAACTTTAAATATTTCAACCTAGATTTGAAAGATATTAATACATAAACCTTAAATTTGTTTCCATTATTTTCATTTCACTCAAATATATTATTATTATTTGTTAAATGTCGACTTTTTAATCATGTACATAATTTTTTTTTAAACACACAAAAAAAATCAAAAATTAAATTTTCTCCTTTTTTTTCAATTAAATCTTTTAAATAAAATTTTGTGTTAAAGATTTCCCATTCCTCAAAAGAAGATATTAATTTTTATAAAATATTTTCTTGAGAAAAAATCTTCATTAAATCACCATATCACAAAAGAAAAAAAGAAAAAAAAAGCAAAAAACCCATCCACTTTCTTTGAACAGCCCATCCCACACCACCAAAAGAATAATGTTTGAAAAATTAAAAAATCCCACCTTCCTTCCTTGAAAAACAACCAAACTTCTACTTCCCATGCCACCAAAGAAACAATCCTTTGGGTTAGTCCCCATACCAAAAACAATTCACCTATCCCAATCCTTGAAAAAAAAACCTCCTTTGGAAAGGGGTGGAATTACCCCATCCTCTCCTCCTCACCCAAAAAAAACCTTTTTGAAAAAGAAAAAGAAATCTTAGTCCCTCTTCCCCTTTTCTTAAAGCTCCACTTACATCTTGTAATTCTTTCAATCTAATTGAATTATCCACTCCTTATACTTATAGAAACCCCATAATAAAAAACAAACCCATGAAAAAAGATAAAAACAAAAAACCTTAACCCCTTTGTTCTCCTTAAACTTTCACCTATAAACACCGCTGCAACCCCACCCAACTTTATAAACTAGTTGTGTTTGCCCATGCATGCTTGTTAAAACTCAAAATCATACATTAAGGCAATAAGACAATTTTATAACATTAAAGGTAACAACGATACAAAGAAGAAATCAATTAGAAATTAATTTCACCATAATTTTTGTTATTAAATCTTCATAAAAGCCTTATTGAAGGTTTAAAAATAATATCAAATTAATTAAAAACATTTACATCTCAAAAGCAAATTTTATATTTATTTTGAAATTGAGATGTTTTATCTTAATCAATTCTTGCATAATTTTTCAAATCTCATTTGAGTAAGATTTAAAAATTGAAGTGAATTATTTGAATGTTTATCAAACAAATTTCGTTTAAAAATTTAGTCATATGAATTGTTTTCAAAATTTGATAGTGATGTGAAACCTCATGATACAAAAAGGCAAGTAACAACCCAAAAAGAATAAAATGATATAGAGACATGGTTAACTCAGTTACCCAGCATTCATATTTTGAGAAGAAACCCAAGGAGTAGATTGGTAGATTTCAAAACAACCCATCAATTGGATGGTTGCACCCAAAATCTACAAATGCCCGTCTATTAGCTTGGGCCAATAAAAAATTTACATGCAAACCTATAACCTTATCCATTCAGCCAACTTTTGATTCTCAGACCCTTACACCCGCTCAAAGGTGTTCCCACAATGCCTCTGTAGGACAGACCCAACAAACTACCTTGGTTCACAGATATATGTCTTTTTGCTGTTTTTTACAATAGATTTCATTCGAATAGAAATGAGTGATGCTACCTTCCAAAGAAGGCAGAGAAGAGAAGAAAGTACTTAGAGAGTCTGTCTTACAAATTTCTTTCTCATGGGTTGGATTGCAGTATGCACAAGCTGACATGACTAGAACTCATCAATGTGTGTGTACTCAAGTACCCTCGTACATGGCCTGGTTCGCACTAATTATTTTATTTATGAATTTGCCAAAATTTCTGAAAAATACCTACCTGCCATGTTCTAAAATCTTAAAGAAACTCTCAATCACACTAGCTTTGTTTGGTGCCTACTTGTAAAATATTATTATTTTTATCATAAAAAATAAATGACAAAAAAATTAATAATTATTATTCCGCACTTTGCTGCTGAAGCAGCCCCCCTACTATGAAGGGCAGTAAGAAAGGTTCTGGGATTTCAACGCTTCGCCTGCACTCCGTCCGTGCATGCGAAGTTGGCAAGATCAGGTCATGTATGACACTCTTTGGAAGACAAGATCACCAGCTTCTTTCATTGCTTGCTTGCTTTCTTTTCTTCTTCTTCTTACAGCTTCCAGGAGGTGTCATAGCCATGTCATTTCTAGTCCATAATGGTCTAAAGAATGAGGCATGATTGCCTGCCTGGTAGGCTAGCAGTTTCTTTTGTATGAATTTTTTTTATACACCCTAAGTGGCAATCATCCATAAGAAGATGTAGATAAAATGGTTATCATTGCTAAATAGATTTAGTGATTTTCTAAGAGAACCAAATATTATTTACAAATTATAAATTGTTGTCACACTGATTTATACAAATAAAAATATAAAAATTGTCCGGTTAATTAAATCAACCTTTAATATTTCTTGATTACACACTTAATTAGAAATCTGATCTTTCTTGAATTGCCAATTTTCTTTTGTTGCTAAAACTCATCTCACTATGGGATCCCATCCATTTGGTGGCATTTAAATTTGGGTATGGTTTGATAGTAGTTGTTGGGTGTTTTATTTGGATTTTTTCTACATTAGAGACCTGATCATCATCTTTATTTATTATTTTCTCTCCTTTGGGTTGGATGAGTTGGATTAAACATCTTTTTTTGGCTTCCAATTGAATTTCTTTTATAAAAAATTTAGAAAGCAAAGTTCTGTAGACCAAGAGAGAGGTTATAGTATAGGATAAAATTGTCAATATTGGGGAGGGGCATTCCCCAAGATATGGGGCCTACGACAAGGAGGGAATGTCCACCACCCTAAGGCTTTACCTTTAGTGAAGCACAAGGCAAATGTTGTCGCAAACCTGAACATTTGTAGATTGGTGAGACATTGGAGCTAGAGGGTTCTTTTGCCTACTCCTTCAGAGTGGAGAGAGGGATCTTATGCCTATACATAGGCATAAGATCCCTCCTACAAAAGAGGAAGTAGATTTGCCAATATAAGGTATCCTCCAAATGATGAAACCTTGACAGCTTCATTAAACAAAGGGGGAAAAGGAAGAACAAAGAGAAAACTCAAGTCCTAACCAAGAAAAGCAAAACTCAAAGTGAATCACAAAGGCGCAAAGGAGCAAATTATGTACCAGGGCCTGCACCAGTAGCAAGAAGCATATCAGATAAGGAAAAGGGAAAGGAAACCTGAAAAAGCAATAAGCCTCCAAATAAAATGTGAATAATTTGTTTACTAATCTTCACACCACACTCACATTGCAGAATTTGCATTTTATAAGCCTTGAACAAAAAGCAAACCCTGTATATATATATATATATATATGTATAAACAAGGATGGAATTCCATCCACAATAAGTACAAGGCATGTCAAAGCAAATGTAAACACACGACAGGAAAACCAAACCAAAACAATCAAAAGGATTGACAAAAGGATTGATGTCTGGAATCAGTCACAGCTTGCAACAGAACCAGCTGTGCAATGTGCATATAGAGAGAAAGAAGACAGGAGTGATGGGCATGTGCCACAGTAGGTATTCAACAGATGCAAAAGTACAACGACAAAACACTTGACCTGAAACCTTCTTTGTGCTTCTTATAAATGGAAAAACCCTTGCTACTTTGTAGCTGTATAAATGGAGGGTGCCATATATGCTCTAATTGATTGTTATCAGAGCAGTGAGTGGGCATTTTGAAAAGTGAAATGCCTCCAGAGGTGGGTGTTTCGATTTTCAAAATATCCATGTTACTTGTCCAAGTTTTTTATTCGTGATACTTGGTACTCCCAGGTATCATACTAAATTTCTTAAAAGAAAAGTAAAAAGTGAGTTAAGTTTTATGGTTGCTAACACCTTTGGGCAGGAGAATTACCCTCTACGTAAAAAGCTTTACCTCTGCTTTTAACACTAAAATGGATTGCAGGGCCAGCAGATTCTGCTGCGTTCCAATGGAATTCCTTGCCCTTTGACCCCAACAGAGTGGGCTGTGTTATACCATAGATTCTGCCAGGTACACATCTGCAGACCCCAGGCTTGCCAACCTGGCAAGCCTGGGGTCTGCGTACCTGGCAGAATCCACCATACAAAGGGTTAATTTGAACTAAGGTTTGTGTGGACACATGCACGACTGACTGTGTGTTAGGTTCTGCCAGGTATGCAGTATGCAGCCCCCCAGACATGTTTTGTTTCAGTGTAAAATGTTTTTTCTCTGCAAAAATTCCACCACATTTGTGTTTTTAGAAATAAAACAAGGTTATCAGGCGTGGCATCAGTAGAAATAGTCCTACCTAGAACAACAAGCTAATCCTCTCCTTCCACAACAAAACCCTATTTCTCATGCTTTTGTATGGTTATTTCTAAACCCTAAACCATGGAAAATATCCCCTTCTATGATACATTTTTTATACGGTTATTTCTAAACCCTAAACCATGGAGAAAAATATCCCCTTCTTCAATAGATTTTTTCTATGGTTATTTCTAAATCATAAACCATGGAAAAATTCTACTATACAAAAATTGCTGCAAAGATTGGGGCACAGGCCTGTACCTCCCTGTGCAATGGAGGAAAGCCCCCCCACCCCTGCGGGTCCCCCCCCCCCCCCCCCCCCCCTAAAAAGAAAGAAAAAGGTCAATGCAACCATGTTGTTGTGATTGTGATAAAAAAGCAATAATTTGTTGTGAGCCAAGTGCAACCGAGAGTGTTCCCTCCCTTCAATTATATATAAACTCGCCTGTTGTTGTGGTTGTTGGCAATGGAGAGCAATGGCCTGCCATTTCCAACAACTTACATAAGCCATAAGTCCTTCTTTTCCCCGGACTTCTGGAGAAGAAGACTGGTGACTAGCAGTGTTGGTCGGGCATACAGGCCTGCAAATGGTATCAAAGATGGGTAGCATGGGACTTGTGGGTATGACCTGAGGCAATATCAGCCTTGTACCAAGTCCCAGCCTGGTAGAGAGACTAGGGACCTGAGGTAATACCAACCTTGTATGAGTTTTATCAGTTTCAATACCAGGTACGTACATATAACTACCATAGTCTTATGTTCGCAGCTTTGGCTTCAAATTATAGGTATTATTTTTAGAACTGATAAATTAAAAAAAAATCCTTCTTACAAAATTGTTTTTTTGGGTGAACTTTTAATTTTTCCAGTCGAATGTTCAAATTTTATTTATTTATTTATTTAATTATTCTCCAAACATGTGCTGAACCTGCCCTTGTACTATGGGTACCTCATCATACCAGCCAAAATCAGTCTTGGACCCAACACCAAGGATCAATAAGGTTGGTTCTAAAAAGTACATAAATTTCTTGCCACCATTAGGGTTTTTTTTTTCCCTCAAATTCATGAAGTAGGTCTATTGCCAAGGATCCCCAGCATTAATCAGCATTAAATGGTGACTGTCGTAGGTGGGCTGTAGCAAATCTTACAAAAATGCTCCTACAAGTGATGACCTCAAAAGTGCCTAGGTCTAGATGTGACCAGTTTATTTATTTATCTTTCAAAAATGACCCAAAAATCCTTAGAAACAAAAATAGTTTTTTTGTCTTTTTCATTTTCTAAAAATAATTCGTCAAGTTGGAAAAATTAGCCCAAAAAAAACACTTGCCACCATCCCTTGATGGTTTAAACCCTCAATGTCAAACCCTTTATCGCTTGCCTATCTAGCAACGGTTGCCGTTCATAGTTATCAAAAGCAGAGGGAAAAAAAGAAGTTTAAAAGAGTACCCAATACTAGGACCAGGCTGATATGGAAGTTGAAGAAAGTACCGAATATAACCAGCAGGAGGCTAGTATGAAAGTTTAGGAAACATCTTGATACCATAACTAGGCTGGTTATGCTCAAAGGTTGATATATTAGACCAATACTGGAAAACTACTGAAAGGCAACAGTTGTAAGAGAAACCCTCTTGTGCAGAAGGCTACAACAGATCGAGTCTTATCCCCACAACATGATGGCAGCTGCAAAAAGTTCTGAAAGAAAGAGATTGTGGCAAGAGCTTTTGTGTTGTTTCTTGTGATAAATTATTAAAAGTAAAAGTGACATTCTCTTCTCTTCTCTTCTCTTTAAAACAAGAATTGAGTGGCGACAGCGTGCAGAAGCAACAGTTGCTTGGAGCTCTGCAATGCCTGGCTTCATGCTGTCACAACCCATGTAGAGTCTTGTCCAGAGGAAGTTTGTTGTTGTTGTTGATAGTAAGAGAATACAGACAGTTGTCAAAGTTATGCGCTGTTGCATACTTATATACCTCCCCATTCTAAGGTTTTTATTTTATTTTATTTCATTTTATTTTTCTTTTGCCTTTGCAAAACCCTAATTCTGACAACATGGTACACACTCTCCAAAATCACCCAGAAAAAGAAAAGAATACTTTTTTATTGAATTGAATGAATGATGAGCTTTTTTTTTCCTTCTTTTTTCTTTTCCACACATTGATTTGGATACTCATGGCATGTGTTCTATAAAGTAGTAAGAAGAAGCAAAAAAATCCAAAAAGAAAAGCCAATGGTCGGAACCATAACATGGAAGACAAAAGGGAAGGCCAAAGAAAGGCCATAAGATGTGCCGTCCACACGAACCAAAGAAGGGAGAGAGCTAGTTCCTCTTGTGGTAGGAAGCTAAAGTAGTAAGTAGTTCACAGGGACTCATGGACTATCTGTTCCCTCCAGGCAACAACAAACATGACATCCAATTGTTGTGTTTGTAAGTAAACTTACCCCCTAAATGTCAAGGAATTCACAAATACACTACAAAAGTGGACCAAATTGGTCCACCCTGATGTTAAGGGATTAAAGAAGTTCATAACAAGTTTGCTTGTTCTATAACCTTGGGTAAGGCCCCTAGGGTTGGGGATATTCCCAAAAAGAAGGGGGCTAAGATAATGATTTAGGTAATTGAGTTGGGCCTTGCATTTCAGGAATGTTCCCAACCTATCCAGCCTTACCCATCTTAAAGCAAATAGTGAACATTATGATGAGCATAAACATTGGTAAATCACAAGGTTCTATGAATGTGAGTCACCTTATGGCGAAGGTGTAAGGACAAGGTATTGGAGGATGTACTATTCCCAAATATTCACAAAGCTGACTCTGAATATATGAGGGAATTTCTCTGAGTGCTTTGTGTGTGTGTGTGTATTACAAGTTACACTTGAAAAAATTGAGGGGGTCCAATTGAATGGGAGCTGTGGATTTCCTTACCATTTCATGTGTTTCTTGGAGTGCACAAATTTCAAGTATCATCATTAGGTGTAACAAACACAATAGAACTAGGTACCCATTTCCTTCCTTTGGACCCACTCCAAAAGTGTTAGAATCTTTTGTGATTGTTGAGATTTCCCGGGTTGCTACCAGGAGAAAAACGAGGGGGCAATTCTGAAGGCACTCTAAATCATCACATTCATTGAGCAATTATTGTAGTTACATACTGTCATGGCAAGTTCAATATTTCAATGCTGTACAATTATTTTATTTTGAAGATTCAATCTTCAAAAAAAGTAAAATATTCTGGAATATGCTAAAAATTCTTCATTTTGCTTCACAAAACTTTGCTCTGTAGAATTTTTTTGGTTGAGAATCCGAACATTTTCTGGAAATAATATAATTAGTGTTGAAGCTGCAAAGGCACCCTGGTATTTCTTTCCAGCTTCCACAAGCTGTGGCTCTTTATTACGACCTTGAGCTCCAACTGTGACTGGATTTCTGGATATGGCCACTGTTGGGTGGTTCTTTACTCTTTTATTGAAGTAGTTTAGGTTCTGGTTCAACAAAAGAAAAATAAAACTAGAGATATCTGTAAGGTCACGGTCTCTTCACCATGTCTTTGGGCCTGCTTTCAGCCCCGTCCCCTCTTTCAATGATATCTGCAAGTAATGAAATTTTATTAAATCTCAGTATAACATGCTGAAACTCAGCATTTAATGCACAAGGTTCAAGAGTAATTATATTAGTTGTACAGGTAGGAGCTGTGAAAAAATAAAATGTAGCAGCAGTGGAGGTCCTCATGAAAAAGGAAAGACAGGATGAAACTCAGTGTATCACCAAAGGTGGAAAAACTAGTTTGGGTCCCAGTTATTTCGTTTTGTAAAATTTTTATTCTCAGTTACTTGTTTGATGCCCTATTATGGCGAGACTGGGAGTTCTCACCCCCCAATCACAAGACTCGACGAATCACTCTACTGTCCGAGTTATGACTCCATATCTATCTATGAAGGAAAGTAGTTTGTTTTGTACTTATGGGATCCACTGAACCAGGATGCTTCAGATTGTGTTCAAGGTCTTTGGAAAGCTCTTGATGAGGAGGGGTGCATGGCCTTGGTTCCATGACGATTGGACTTGAAGTGCAAACGTTTTTTTAATATTGAATGCTTTCTTTACTGAAAATTAAATTAAATCATAGCTGAAAATTTCGGAGGAATTGGAATATGTCTTTGATGTTGTTGGAAAGATTTTGATGAGCAGCATTTATATTTGGTAAGAATTGGATTTGGAATGTGCAAGATATTGATTTTGAAGTGATTTCTGCTGCTGAAATTTCAAATAATTCCAAAAAACGAGGTTTTGGAAGGGGAAATCAGTTGAAGGTGTGTGGTAACACCTGGGGCCAATGGCACAGGCCACACTAGTACAAATGAAGTTGACGTTCTGGGTCTGGTTGTTCAAAAGAATTCCAATTTGGAAAATCAAACGCAGTTCCAGTTTAGTTCTTTACTAACCGAAATTGGAACCTATGGTGAAGATGGTTTACCATGGCTCTAGTCAGCTTTTCTTTCCTCCCCTCCCCCCCAACCCAAAAGCATGTATCTTAGTTTGGGTTCCTGCTCCATGTATAATTGAATTAAGTACCCAGTTTCAGATTTCAGTTTAAATTCTGAAAATCAGATTGAATTCCAGTTCAGTTCTTATTAGCTGGAGTTGATGATTCTTACCGACAAAACACTGGGAAAGACTTGTAGCCATTTGCTTTGGCAAATGTATATGATTTACAATAACACAA
Source organism: Sphagnum tenellum (assembly GCA_963921925.1). NCBI lineage: Eukaryota > Viridiplantae > Streptophyta > Sphagnopsida > Sphagnales > Sphagnaceae > Sphagnum > Sphagnum tenellum. Next base: position 15,103,078 of record OY998143.1, on the reverse strand, counting down.
CTTTGGGCAAAGGATAGGCTATGATGGGATGTTTCATGGTGATTCAAGTATGTATTGTATCATCAAGGATGGGCCAGAGATTCAGTGTACCTAAGTTAGTAACATCATCATGCTTGGCAGAAATTTGCAGGATGTACACACACACCACATTGGCTTACAACAGCTCACCCCACCCACCCGAAATCATTCATCCTTTAGATGATTGCTGCTTGGAAAGCAGCTGAATAAGGAGAAAAATATTATGCTACATGCATAACAAAATTAAATTAAAATTTTAAATTTCAATTCTTTTTTTTTTTTGGTAGTAGAAATAATCCTTCACCCATCATGTAACTGAGTGAACCAGAATGAGAGCATCAGGTTGGGTGGGTGGCTAGTCTGGAAACCAACTCTACCATGGTTGGCCTTGTTACTAAGGTAGGTCTTTGGACAGGCCAAAGAGGATGGAGTCTGTTTTACCCACCAGATACTGTAGTACCTTGGTGACTTTGACACACTTTTGTCAAATAATTAAATTATTTTGAAATT